>PVIY010011979.1:0-11422 GCA_004026745.1 Myrmecophaga tridactyla | reverse complement strand
ACACCACGAAGCAGAGAGTCCACCAGCCAGTGACCTTTGGAGATGAAGAAGGAAGACACCTCCCGGGGAGCTTCATGAAACCAGAAGCCAGGAGAGAAAACTTGCAGATGATGCCGTATTCGCCTTGTGCCCTTCCAGCCAAGAGAGAAGCCCTGACTGTGATCGCCACATGCCTTCTCATTTGAGAGAGAAACCCTGAACTTCATCGGCCTTCTTGAACCAAGGTATCTTTCCCTTGATGCCTTTGATTGGACATTTCTTTAGACTTGTTTTAATTGGGACATTTTCTCGGCCTTAAAACTATAACTAGCAACTCATTAAATTCCCCTTGTTAAAAGCCATTCTGTTTCTGGTATATTGCATTCCAGCAGCTAGCAGACTAGAACGTTAGGGATACTACTCCTATTTCCATACCTTGATTCTTAGACCCCTGAATTCCAGATATGGGAGAAACAGCACCATATATTGGACACCGATTCAGAACATATACCGTCTCCTGGAAAACAATGCCCCAGCCCTGTGAACTCTTGCCACCCAGTTAGCAACATAACTGAGTCTTCAACAGTAAATTCCACCCTTCCATCAATCACCTGTTTCAGGATGTTGGGGCACAGGGTAAGATGAGTGAATTCCAGGGGCGTGGATGCATTGCCACACTCCATTTGTTATGATGTTATTCCCTTGATCAGAACAAATGCTGGGTGGAATACCATTATAGTAGATAAGGCATTTTTTAAGTCCACAGATGGTAGTTTACAAAGAAGCATTGTGGGAAGGGAGTGTAAATACATATCCATACTAAGTATCTATTACAGTAAGAGCAAAACATTGTCCTTCTATGATATAAGTGGTCCAATCACACCACCACCACTGTAGCCCCCAATCACCCTGTGGAACGGTGCCCTATGAGGAACTAAACATTGCTGGAAGACTGGACTCTGTAGTGGTTGTAGCCAGGCCAGGTTTGGTAAAAGGAAGTTCACATCGCTGAGCCCATACATTATCTCCATGCTTATACCATAGCCACTTTATTCTTGGGCCCATTGGACAATGACAGGAATAGTTGTGGAAAGGTTCTTACTGGCATTCTCAGAACATATCATCCTATCCACTTGATTATAAAAGCTCCCTCTGCTGAGGTCAACCTCCATTGAGCATCCACATGGGACACAAATATTTCATGTTTTTCACCCATACAGAAAATGTATCCACATACTTCTCCCCCAGACTTTCTTGCCTTCGCTTTTACAATTGTGTTCAAGTCTCTGACCATCCATCCATCTAAACCTGAATATTCAAACGATTACCTATAGCCAACAGATTGGTATACAAATTCATTCTTCCTTCCAAGAAAAAAGGGCAACCAGGTCCACTGCGCATGCTTCTCATCACCAGAGGATATTCCTTCTGCCACTGTCCTTCAGGGATGGCTGAGAAAGTAGCTATAGTGCTGCAGTTCTCCACCTTCGAATGGTGTCTGCAAATAATGTGCAACCATTTATAACCAGGTCCAAGTTTTCTCTTCCTCAGTCAGCTGATTATAGGGAATTCTCCAAGAGGCCATAGCTGTGAGCTGGGAAAAAAGAAGCTAATGCGGCAGGAGTGGGGATTATAGACATTATTTAGGCCATTTCCTCATATAAATGACATGTTCCTTTAGGACTTAATCAATTCTGACATTGTATTTATCATTCCCATTTGATGACAGAGTGCTGTTGTGCACACTCAACTACATGGCTTGGTGGTTCAAACAATGCCCAGGCATGATGGGCAGCTTAAATGTCATGGTAACTTGGTGGCCCATCGTTAAACATTCAGCCTTTACTAAGGCCCAATATCAGCTCAAAAGCTTTTTCTTCAAAGAACAATTATCAGAAGAGGTTGTCAGGGCTTTGCTCCAAAACCCTAAGGGTCTGAATTGTGATTCTCCTACAGGGGCCTGTCAAAGGCACCAGACAGCATTTCTCCATTTGCTACTGACACTTAAAACCCTACTGAACCTGCTAGATTGTATGACCCAAGTGGCAGAGCAGCTTATACAGCAGCCTGGACCTGTTGCAGTCTTCTTTTATACCAGTCCCAACTAAGGGCTAGCAGTTTTTCAGGTCACTCAGTAAATTGGCCATGATAGTACATCAAAATAAGGAAAATGTTGCCTCCAAAATCCAAAAAGGCCAATTAGGCATTATGTCTCTTTTTGTGTTGTAGGAGGGGCCAGATGCAACAGCGTATCCTTCACCTTAGAAGGAATATCTTGACATGCCCCACACCAATGAGTACCTAGAAATTTCACTTAGGTGGAAGACCACATAATTTTTGTTGAATTTATTCCCTACCCTCTGACATGCAAAAATCTTATCAATAAGTTTAGAGTGGCTGCTACTTCTTGTTCTCTAGGCCAAACAGCATAATGCCATCAATGTAATGGACCAGTGTGGTGCCTTGTGGAAGCGAAAGGCAATTAAGATTCCTGCAGATTAAATTATGACATAGGGTTGGAGAGTTGATATGCCCCTGAGATAGGAAAATGAAAGTCCTTTGCTAGCTGAGTTAGTCAGGCTTCTCTAGGGAAACAGAACCAACGGGAGATATCTATAAATGTGAAATTTTATAAAAGTGTGTGCTGGCTTGAAAGAATGTATGGACCCTAGAAAAGCATGTTTTAATCAAAATCCTATTTCATAAAGGTAGAATAATCCCTATTCAATACTGTATATTTGAAACTGTAATCAGATCATATCCCTGGATTATGTGATTTAGCCAAGAGTGGTTGTTAAACTGGATTAGGTGCCAACATGTCTCCACCCATTTGGGTGGGTCTCGATTAGTTTCTGAAGTCCTATAAAAGAGGAAACGTTTTGGAGAATGAGAGAGTCAGAGAAAGCAGAGTAGAATGACATAGCCACGAGAAGCAGAGTCCACCAGTCAGCGACCTTTGGAGATGAAAAAAGAAAATGTCTCCCAGGGAGCTTCATGAAACAGGAAGCCAGGAGAAGAAGCTAGCAGATGACACTTTGTTCACCATGTGCCCTTCCAGATGAGAGAGAAACTGTGACTGTGTTAGCCATGTGCCCTTCCACTTGAAAGAGAAACCCTGAACTTCATCGGCTTTGTTGAACCAAGGTATCTTTCTCTGGATGCCTTTGATTGGACATTTCTATAGACTTTTGTAATTGGGACATTTTCTCAGCCTTAGAACTGTAAAATAGCAACTTATTAAATTCCCCTTTTTAAAAGTCATTCTGTTTCTGGTTTATTGCATTCTGGCAGCTAGCAAACTAGAACAAAGTGTCTCTCGCAACTGTGGGGGGCCGCAAACTGGCAAATCCAATGAAGGTCTTCAACGAATCACCCAGGAGAGGCAGTCTGAAGTAGAGATGAAACAAAAATGTTTTTTTGACAGCTGAAGTAATCACTTCACCTTTAAAAGCCTTCAACTGATTGCATTAAATATATCTCATTGCAGAAAACACTCCTCTTATAGTTGATTATAGATGCACTTAGCTATAGATGCAATCAATTTACTGATAATTTAAGTCCATGAAATGTCCTTGCAGTAATAGTTAGGCCAGTGCTCACTTAACCAGACAACTGGGCACCATCATCTGGCCGAGTTGACACATGATATAGCCATCACACTGGCCTTGCTAGCTTAAAACAAACTGTTTCTGGTGGTCTTTACTGACCAGTATCAAGAAAAAAACATTTGTCAGTTCAATAACTGTGTACCACATACTGGTGGGTGTAGTTAATTTGTTCCATATCTGAAAGAGTAGCTGCAATTGGAGTCATCAACTATTAAGTTTACAATAATCCACTGCCAACCTTAAAGATCCATCTGTTTTTAGGGCGGGCCATGGTGGCTCAGCAGGCAAGAATGCTCACCTGCCATGCCAGAGGACCTGGGTTCGATTACCGGTGCCTGCCCATGTGAAAAAAAAAAAATCTATTTTTTTTCTGCACAGGCAAAATAGGGAAGTTAAATGAGGGTATGGTAAGAATCATAGCACCTGAATCCTTCTAGTCCTTGATGATGGTGCTAATATGTACTGTGGTTTTATTCTGGTTTACTATTTTTCTAAATAGAGGAAGTTTTAGTGCCTTCAACTCTGCCTTTCTTAGAGTAACATTCCTCACTCAATAATGTAGGAAATGAATGTGGGTATTCTTCTATTTGCTGTAGATGTCTGTTTCAATTGTGCATACTGGACCTCGAGAAATAACCACAGAAATGGTTTCGAGACCCAGTAGACATACTGTAAGATGGAGCTGAAATTGATTACCTGGCTTCCATAGAACTCTGCTCTGGCTGGTGAACCACAGTGATGTTTTGGATCTCCTAGAATTAGTGTCCGTTCAGAGCCAGTGTCCAAAATGTCTGATCTTTTCTTTTCCCCCAGTGTATATTCACCCTAGTAAAAGGCTTCCTTTTGGGGAGGTCTGGGAAAAATGTTAACAGAATAAACTTTTGGCAATGTAGCAGGGTCCTTCTCCAAGGAGACCCAGCCTTCTCTTCATGCAAGGGCCTCTGGGTTTATAAACTGTCTCCAATCTGGAATTGATTGAGGGGCAATGATTCTATGTTTTGTGACTCAAGTTAGACTTTTGTTCACTTGACTTAGAAGTAATCTGCCTATTCAGTTCAAATAATAATTTAGTAGACTATCCATTTCACTTCTAGGTACCCCATGATAAACTAGCCAAAGCCATAGGTCTCTGAAAGTCAGACTATTTTGATTACTGTTTTGACTCTGCTATCCAGTGTAGAAGCTACACCCACCTTGTCCTTGGTGATTAAGTGCTGTCAGTTGGCTCCTGCCCACCCTGAATCTGATCACCCTCATTGCATTAAAGGATCCTAATTCAGAGGCAGTATTGCCCGTAGGAATACCTAACCTATAAAGAAGAGTGATTACAGAGCTCTTCAGGGATGCTGGCTCTCTCTCACAAATTTGTTCTTCACAGTTGTGGTGAAAGGTATGTCCTGTGGACACTCCCAGGTTGGCTGAGCAGGCCTTACACAAAAAATCCACTCTAGCATTCCAATCTCCATAAGCCTTACCTTTGGATACCTTCTTATAAACTATTCCAAAGGAGTTCTGGCATTTAAACTTCATTTCTTATAGGCCATCTTTGGGTCCATGTTTCAACCAATCAACACTTAGAGCCCTTTCTAACCTCTCAACTACAGCACTAAATTCAGAATCTCTGCTTAGTGGGCCCATATAAATTCAGTCCTATCATATTTTAAGTTCCCTCCACCCTTATCCCATACCCTTAATATCCATTCCCATACAGAGTCTCTTGAGTAACCTGTATAAGTTGGAAAAATCATGCAGCTCTTTTGGAGTTCAGCACAACTCCTCCTGTATCACATTTTGTACCTTCACTTCCGTAGTGTTCCAGGACTTTAGTTATAAGTGTGGACTTGAGAGGAATTAGCAATGTATTGCAAGCCAACTGCCTCAGAGGATTCCATTAAAGTTTCATTTGGCAAAGAAGAGTTAATCTCCTTGGTTAGGGTTTGAAGGACTGCTTACTAGGGGAGGCTTTTACAGATTTATTCAGCAAAGGAGACTCAGAAGAATTTTTGCATTCAATGATTCCATCCTCATCATGATCTGCCCATATGTCCCCATTCCCAATAAATGTCAACACTTTAACCACAGACATCCTGAAAAGTCGAGAATTCAATTTGCATTGTATCTCAGCTATTCACATGAGATTCTGTGTGTGGTTTTCAGAGGGCTCTTATCAGGGCAATAAGAAATAACTACTTGTTTCAGGACATAACAGAAACTTTCCTGTCATTCATATGGCACTTGAGCTGGGAATTTGAAAACCTGTGCTCATCCATTTCTTTAACAATTTTACTTCGCAATCAGCCAACCTCATTATACATTTAGCATGACAAAAATGCACTACAGTTTTAGTATATCATCAGGAGAGGCTTGTCTCTTACAAGCGTTTGAGTAGGAGTAACAAAAAGTGATATGTTGGTGTGACGGTGGCTCAGTTGCAGAATTCTTGTCTGCCATGCCAGAGACCCAGGTTCGATTCCTGGTGCTTGCCCATGTGAAAAATAAATAAATAAATAAATAAATAAATAAATAAATAAATAAATAGTATATGTTTATAAAAAAAAGAAAGAAAAAAGTGGTATGTTGTATATCTCTAGTGCCAAATCACTCCATGGACTATTAGTACAATGTTGATCATTGAGTCATTAATGCCTTTAAACATAATCAGATTAAAGAACCGGTTACCAAACTTCCAGAACCAATTCAGAATTCTCATCCTTAAGATTCTGTTTTTCAAGATTCACTCTTGGAACTAAAATCTGTATTATTCATGGTTTTCCAGAAAAACAGAATGGGCAAGGTATTGTTACTTTGTGATTTATTATGGCAAATTGGATCAAATTCAAATTCCATAGGGTAGACCACAATCTGGAAATTCTGCTAAAAGTGATTCTGAAGTCTGGCAGATTACCGTCCCCAGGGAAATCTGGCTGACTGAAGTTGAGGCAGAAATTCTTCTTTCTTAAATCCTTGGTTCTGCCTTTTAAGATCTCTAAGTGATTGAATGAGGAGTCTCCATTTGACTGAGGTCAATCTCCTTTGTTGATTGTGGGTGTAATTAGCCATAGATATACTCAACTGATTATAGATGTAGCTGTTTTACAAAATACCCTCATAGGGACAATCAGGTCATTGTTTGCTTGACCAGACAACTGGATATATAACCTATTCAATCTGACACATGAAACTAAGCATCATAGTGGTGTATGGGGAGTAAGAGGATATAAGAAAGTGGGATGGTTCCTTATTTGAGTAGCTTATGGAGGAGAAAACAGCCATAGGAGGTGACAAATAGAGAGATTAAATTCAAAATGGACCAGAAATTGGAATTAGAAGTGACTGTGAGAATGTAAGTCCTGGGAATTTACAGAAATGTTGGAAAAGCATTGGATTTCTTATTGGGCATAAATTAAGGGATGCAAATCAATTTTATATGCATCTCAAGGGAGAGAGTAACCTCTAATGATGTCATGATTGTAGTCAGAAACAAAGAAAATCCATCTACTTCTAAGAGCATACCTAATGAACGCCAAACATATAACTAAAAATAAATAACAACCCTATTTTGTAAATGTTACTTATAGCATAGCTACTTCTGGAAAGAAAAATTACAGATTTCTCTATATAACTAAGCCTCTTTCCATATCCCAATAAAAAAAGCATCATAAATATTTAAAAGTTCTATATTTTCTGAAATAATTAAAACTTTACCACTGAGACTATGGCCCATTTGAGAACCATAAATAAACACAGTAGCTACACAATCCTCATGTACAAGAAGAGCGCTAACTCCAAAGGACGTTCTCATTAAGTTGACATGTTCCTTTAAGAAAGAATGAGACTCAGGCTTATCAATACTCGGTGCCTTGCCCTCTCAATATCATTATAACACACTTGATGGAAAATGTCTCTTCCAATTTTGAGGTTGGAAGAGTTCCATTCTGAGTATTGCAAATATCATCCCATATTCTAGGATGGAAATGGCATCTATTTCTAGAGAACACTTCCCTTTGATCTGTGTGTGTGTATGTGTATACCCATATACACACATATATACACTCTCTGTTGTTCTCGAGTAAACCTTGACACAGAGGGCTTTTATCTCTGGTCTGTCAAAGACCTGTTAAATAAGTTTTCTTAACAAGTGAGTGCCCAAGCAGAATTGGAGGAAGGCTTTATTTAATTATTAACTTACTTTATATTTCCCTTGCAAATAATCTGGATTTTAAAAATCATCTGTATTTAGGAGATATGTGTTCAACTGAGGGAACATTTACATGAATATTTAGCACCCAAGATCAGACTTTTCCTACAGAACTATAAAGTCCTGACATTGTTTTCATGGGGAAAAAAAAAAAAACTATGTAAAGGAATAGGCATGGTCTTGTCCCAGCTCTAAACTAGAATATGAAAAATTAATAGTATAATTTAGATTTAAATTACTCAGTTTTAGTAAACATATTGTTGGATATATTGCTTGATTTATCTGGTAAATAAAATTCACTCCACACATTTTTGTAGTGAAAGGTGGTTATGGGCGTGAAGAGGCTGGGAGAATTTCTCCAGAAAAATGTACGTTAGCACTGCCAGTCTCCCATGACAGGAAGGAGAAGTTAGACTGGAGAAAACAACTTCTGTATTTCTTAGAGGCACAAAAGGAAACCATACTTAAGTCCTGAGTTGCATAAGTCTCAAGAGATTCCCATAGTGGGGGGTTGAGCTTGCTCCCCAAAGCCCAGAGAAGCCTGGTAGATGCTGGCATCGACTTTGACAACAGGTTGAACGAGTGGGTTATTGTGAGAAATTATACATATAACCAATGTTAAGTCACTCTCTGTGTTGTCCAGTATTACTAAGTTTCAGAATTCTTTTCAAATACCCTCTCCTAATCTTACTTGCCTATAGGAAAAGAAGGAAAACATACAATTTTTTGATGAGGAGGAAAGATTGGAGGATTTAAATAGAGACAATATGCTCCATCACATTGGAAGGAGCAAGTGAGGATGGATGCAAATTGTACGTCATTTTATTGCTAAAAGCAAGGTATGGGCATTACTGCCAACGGAGTAGCTTTGCCCAGCCAAGAGCTCACTCACAAGGGTCAGCTGCAGCAAAGGCAGCTATACAATGCATTTAGAAAACCATATCAGAGGAAATGGAAGTCTTTTTCCAGAGCACAGTAGTGTTACTACTATGATAAATTTCCAGGAATAAACTAAAGGTTCCTTTAAAGAAGTGATATTTTACAAGAAGCAGATCATGGAAGAATGACCCCCTAAGCATTTGGTGGAAAAGAGTTGTATAATCTCATTTTAATGTACCAAGGTGGTGAAGCAGAAGCATATGTTAAACAACGCAAAATGAGCATAAGCTGTCCATGAAGTATATGTGCTTTAAACAGACACATCATGTCCACAACAGGACCAAGTACTTCTAGAGGGACTGGCCAGCATTTTACTCTTAAGTGACAACTGTGGAAGAACTCTGCCTGACCTAAGCCTTCCTTTTGGACAACCCTGATTTTTACTCTCCATCACTCTCCTGCAACTGTCTCTAGCATCCATTTTCCAGGTGCCCTTCACACCCAAGGCTGAATTTACTTTCAGCTTTCTTGGTTTTCCAATTTTGCTATCACTTTCCAGGTGCTCTCCAGAGTGCTTCAACCTTTGAGGGGTTCCTGGATCTGGATAATACCCCTAAGGGGAGGTATCCATCCTGGATAAAAGAACCTAAATCTAAACCATAATTGGCCTATACCAGAGTTTTCCAAAGGAGAACCATGAATATAATCCAGTAAGTAAATA
Organism: Myrmecophaga tridactyla; assembly: GCA_004026745.1. Lineage (NCBI taxonomy): Eukaryota > Metazoa > Chordata > Mammalia > Pilosa > Myrmecophagidae > Myrmecophaga > Myrmecophaga tridactyla. Next base: position 2,037 of record PVIY010011979.1, on the reverse strand, counting down.
TAAACTCCTTTCTAAATATGCCAATATAATAGGGACATGTAAATCTTAGAAATTTTTCATGGGCATCAGTTCCTATGGGTGCATCTTAGGAGGCCAGAGATCAAGAGAATTAAGGGAAGGAAGAAGCTGCAGGGGCAAGGAGCTTATCAGAACACTGATAACCATAAACCAATCTCTTTAAATTATTATCTCACTAATGAAGAGGGTTTATTTCTGCAATTCTGGAAGGAAATCTCCTTGTTTCCCTGGCTGAACACTCAGATTAATCCTAATGCTTAACTTCAACAGTTTTCTGAATTTTATAACTTTACATGTTTTCATTTTGGAGTCATAAAAGAGTGTCTGATATTTTCCTCTCAATATCTTTTACAGTCCTTTTGTTTTTAGTCTCCTTTTCTTTAGTCTAAATAGTATTGGCTCATTTCTTCTCTATATGCTTTTTTAACCTGCAATCATTCTATCCCTCTTTTTTTCCTGTGCTCAAAGACATCCAGCCAATTCTTCAAGAGCAAGACAAAATAATAATAATGTATTATTCTTTTTTAAATTCAGTGCCAAATAATACTTGCTTCAATTTTTTTATGTTTAAGTCCTTTGATTTACAACATCTACCACTGAAAGCAATTTGACCTTATTTTTTAAAAGAAACCTACTGATAGGTAGTATAAGAGAAATACTATTTTCCCAGAATTCTGCTAATTTTTCAACAAACACCAAAGCCTTGGTGATGGCATTTAGTTTTCTTCTTAAATCCTTGTTTTTTATGGATTGCCTTTTTAACGTGTTAGGTGTCAGAGATTTTCTCTTCTGTGAAGACTGAATGGGATTCATTAGAGCTTCACATGATACACACAATTCTGGAAGGGAGCAGGAGGCAAGAGGGATTGTGGAGAGAAATTATGGGCAAGGGAAATGGTAGAAAACAAGTTGTTTAAAGGAATTTATTGGACAATTTATTGGCAAAGCTTGGCTTGAGTCATTCACAAGATTAGATGTAGGGGAGTTTAGAAAACCGCAACTTCAGTAGAAGTTGACAGTATGAGGAGATAGTAAAAAAACTAACCCAATTTTAGGTTATACTATTTTAAGGATAGTTTCAAGTACAGGAAGGTAATGGCCCTAATGGCTTCTGCAATGAGTAGACCCTACACAAAGTATAACATTAAGTTATAAGTACCTAAGTCATTTTATAAAGGTAAGGCAGGATAGAGAGAAAATAAAATTATTACCACCACTGGACTAACCTATATAAACTAAGACATGAAATTTAATACTTACATCAACCATTTGGTGTAGGTATTACTTTTCTCTCTTGTATATAAGGAAACGCAGAGAGATTAAGTGATAGAGCTCATAACTGAACTAAAATCTAATGCCTAAATCCATGTTCTTGCATTTTTAGTATTGAAAAATTAAACCAACCTACATATCCTCAAAAGATAAAAATATTAAAGTAATTATTCTAAATTTATGCAATAGATATATCAACACATCTCCTTTTTCAAGGGTTACCCTTCTCTAACATCCATTGCAAAGGAGAAGTATTGACTCATGTCCCCCAACTCCCCAACTGATCAACTTGGAAGGGTGCCTAAGCACTCTGAGTCCTCATGGCTGATAACCTGTTCTTCAATACTACTTAGCTCTCTGCTAGTCACCTTCTGAAACTTCTGGATATGGGGCCCTTCCTCTATATGGACAACAGCAGAAGGTAATTGAAGAGTAGGTCCATAAGACTATAAGGGGGTTTTCTCTTTTAATGAAAGTTTGGGCTACTTAAAAGGAATTATAATATAATACTAAAAGCTTAAAACTATTCAGTAATTCTTTCTGTTCCTTCATCCCAAAGGAAAAGAACTCAATAAAGTAAACCTTCCCCAGCAAATTCATTTGTGGCCATATCCCACCATGCTTCCAAACTCTAGCCTCCTTTCTTAGGGAGGGTATATGGGCAGGAGAGCTTAAGTTAAAAAAGAAGTTTATTTTAGCAAGTCTATCACAACTCTATAATATTAATAAAGAAAAACTTGTTAGAAA
>PVIY010011978.1:0-63526 GCA_004026745.1 Myrmecophaga tridactyla | reverse complement strand
CAGTAAGAGAGAGTGGAAACTGTTCTGTAGCCTGATTGTGGTGGTAGTTACACAAATACACATATTGACACTCAAAGAACTGAACACACATGCACAAAAGCCAATTTTGCTGTTTGTAAATTAATTCTCATATAGAAGGGGAGAAAGTTTTCCCTTTTAGCCACATAGGCATAATGTTTACAAGAATCATCTCACTGAATTCTTACCAAAAAACAAAACAAAAACAAAAAACAACAAATGAACAATTCTTGACCATCACTTGAATCCAGGTTTGACTGAATGAGGAGAAACTAAGTCTTGGTAATTTCAGATACTGGAGATTCTATTTGATCTTTCCAAGACCCAGGGTGTTTTGCAAATTATCATTTACCACATAGTAGAAGGAATTTACAGTTGATAGAGCATGTCTGTACATAAATGAATATTTTCCCCCAGGGACAAAGTCCCTGGAATCCTGTGCCCCTGCCTCACCCCAAGCCCACCAAAAACAAACAAATGAACAAACAAAAACAACTTAGGAACCATTGCTCTAGTTCAAGGCTCTCAATTTACAGAGGGAAAAGCGGAAGTTCAAGGTAGGTCAGCGGACTGTCCTAGAGGACACAGCAAGCCTGTGGTAATGCTGGGCTGGTAGGCAAGACCCCAGACACTCAGTCCAGTTCTCTCTCCACCATTTAAGGTACCATAGCTTCAAGCATTCTTAGAGACAATGGCAAATAAGTTCTCTGTGATGATTTTAGCTCCATATGATTTCCCCAGCAGTAGGTGCACCCTACCTACCAGGTTGGGACTAGGGAACTTTGGGATCCCTGATTCATGGGACTGAAATGTAGTCCAGGTCCCTAATCCAATTCTAATCTTGGTCAAATATAAAAACTTCTGTCTACAACCTTATATATTCAGGATAATTAATAGAGACTGCACCCCATGAACAAGGAAAAAAAAACACAAGGACAGATCATGCAGGAAAGCATGCTTTTGATCTGTGTCTTTGGTTTTCTGATGAACTGAGAATTAATATTTGTAAGGTGCTTTTGACAAGCTGAGACAGAAGCACCAATCAGTGTAGTTATGCTAATTAAATGAGAGGTTCTATACCTCCAGGACCAAATGATTAAAAAGTGAAAAGGGTTTGACTGGGTTTTGCTCTCTCTGCAGGGGGCACTGTGCTTCGACCCGGCTGCACTAACAAACTTGTAGAGATGACATATCTTTGTTTTCAGGTATGTTTTTAGGAAAGTACAAATAAAGGAAGAGTCAGAACAATACATTAGGATTTCTAAATTTAACCTAACTGAAAATTAATCAAGGGGGGTGGGAATAAAGGGTATGTGATTACCCAGCTTGTGGCTGTTCATACAACTTATAAGTTACTTGCATACGAGGACCTTGAATGGTTTGTGTATTTTGCCACAAAACAAAAGCAATGTACTGTATTCATTTCAGACTCAGTGCACAAAGATGGTTTAATTAATCCTGAGTCACCCCTGAGAGGAGAAACTGAGGTGGTGTCTCTTGGGACAAGGGAAAACTATAACTGTTGGTGAGTGCTAAGATCAGCTGGCTCCCTCAGCACAAACTCATTCCTTCTAGATGGATATTAAGAAATAAGGTGAAATGAAATGCCATCTACTCTTCCTGAAAGTTATCTCTTCACAGGTTTATTACTTGGTTGTAAAAGTCTATTCCCTGGAATTCAGTATGCTCAAGTGCAAAAAAGGTGGGGGGGGGCGGGGGGCGCCCTGAAAAGAAATATCTGAATACTAGCCAGAGACCTCCCCTTCTTCTGTGAATGCTGAGGTCTGGATTTCACTTATCATATTACCATTTTTAAGGAAATGGTCATTTTAGAGCAGAAGGGGATCTGAGATAAGAAAAATAGCTAACATGTACTGAGCACATCTGAGGTGTCAAGACTGCTAAAATGCTTTATGTTCATTATCTCATTTAATCCTCTCTCACAGTGGCACACAATGAGTGCTAAGCCAATGTTGGGTGGATGGTTGGATGGATGGGTGGTGGTGGGGGTGAGTGAGTGGGTAAGTGGATGGATGGAACTATTTTAACTCATAAGTGCCACTTCCCCCTACTTCACCATCTGTAAAAGGTTTTTCCAAATTAGTTCCTCTGCAATATTTTCAGAAAATGCACTTTTTAAGCCAATTCTATAATTGTGAAACCAGAAGCTGCTTCATAAATCTGCAGGCAGATGTGGAGCCACCTTAACACTCCAACAGAGGGGTTGGAAAGCTTCTGAGGAATTCTAGCAGGTTCCAACCAAAAGCAATGGATGGTGTCTACAAGTTGGCCTCCCTGTTCCTCTGCAGCAGATCCTAGGATCCAGACTGCTGGAGGGAGAAAGGAGACAGTCATGAGGAGGGGGGAGAGAAGTGATAAGTGAAACTCAAATTGGAGAACTAGCTCTACCTCTCACTGAAATCACAACTTTGGCAAGTCCCTTCTCTTGCTGCCAGTATTTCCTCAATTATCGAAATGGCACCATTCCTGCCATTTCTTTCTCATGAGAAGAAAAAAATTAATTAAAGCCTATACATATCTGAAGGAAAAGCACTTAGCACAGCGCTTGACACACAGGAAGTACTCAATAAATATCAGTTGTTATTCTCTTTATCTTTTTAAGCTATGTAATTCCCACACCCTATGACTAAACAAGTGTAAACAAATGTCTATGAAAATATTTTGAATACTATACAGGCTTATATTACATTTTACTGTGCTGGGGAATAATTAAGTTCCTATGTAACACTTAGTTCTATTATAACCATCAATAAAACAACCCCAAATACATCCAAATACATGCTACAAACAGGACTCTCAGAGCATCAGGATTAGAAAGGACCTCTGAAATGGGTTTGTCACCCCCATCAAATCACAACAAAGGCCCCAGAGGCACAGAGAGATTAAACAATTTCCTCAAGGTCACCCAGCCAGGAGGACCAGGGTCTTCTCCAGCATGCCCTCCAGCATCACTGTCTTCTGAAGCATCCCCTCCAGCAGTATCCAATAACCCTTTTAATTTAGCAGAGCTGTGTAAGAAAGCCTGAGGCAGGTACAAGCAGATGGCCTCAGTGGCAGCGTAATCCCGGAAACCTGCAGGTTCACTAAACCCAAGTCACAATAGCAAAGAAAGTAACGCTGGAACTAATAAAAATATATACAAATGGGGAGCAGTCTGATAGCCCTTAGTTTTAATGTTGCCCCAACTCAGTAAACATGACCATGGGCTAATTTCAACTTATCCATATCTGAGAATCCTACAAATCAAAGAAAAGCTCTGTATCTCCATTTTCTTTTCTTTAGAATGAGGACAATAATAATATCTTTCTTCTATTGTGAGGATTAAATGAGACAAAATAGAACAGTCTGACTCTGGTACCTGGTAGTGCTATTAAGATACTACTACTATTTTTGTTTATTTCTGAAAGAAAGGGTAGAGAATAGCCTATTCCATAACCCCACCACAATTATCCATTTCTTTCTTTTACACAAATCTCTTGAAGGAGAGAGAACACACTTGATTATCCATAACCAGTGAATAAATACAACCACTACTCCCAACCAGGATACTTTGTTGTCATTTGCTTGTTTCATGTCAACTAAGTTGATCCTTGACTCCATCACATTCCACTGACTTCAGCTGTCCTCTCCTTTCATTCCATGTCCATATCTTCCTCTCACAAATATTGCAAGCATCAGAATCTTGCTCCAAGGAGACCGGATACTGGCTGTCATTTTTAACTACCGTGTGTGGTTGGGAGCCACATGTGTTACGTCTACACCTATGGCATAAATTTTTTTAACATTTTTTATCGTGAAATATATACACACAAAAAATACATTTCAAAGTACATTGTAATAAGTGGTTATAGCACAGATTTCAGAGTTTGCTATGGGTTACAGTTCCACAATTGCAGGTTTTTCCTTCTAGATGCTCCAAGACACTGGTGACTAAAAGAAATATCAATATAATGATTCAGCACTCATACTCATTGTTAAATCCTATCTTCTCTGTTATAACACCAACTTCTCCTTTGATCTTTCTCCCAATCTTCAGAGTATTTGGGCTATGCCCATTCTAACTTTCTCATGTTGGAAAGGAGTGTCAATAATATGGGATGGGGAGAATAGAACTGGTTGAATTTCTTGGAGAGGCTGGCCCCTCTGGGTTTCAGGATTTATCTGGCCTAGGAACCATCTGGAGATTGTAGGTTTCTGGAAAGCAATCTCAGTGTGTGAAACTTTTGGAGAATCTCAGATAGAGCCTAGGTGTTCTTTAGGTTAACAGGAATGGTTTTGGTTGGGGTTTGGTAAACCAAAGAAATTACTAATATCTAGCTGAAGCTCAAATAACAGTAGCCTCCAGAATAGCCTCTACTTGAACTCTCTTAGCCACTGATACCTTATTTGGTAACATTTCTTTTTTCCCCTTTTGGTTCAGAAGACACTGTCAATCCCACTATGCCAGGTACAGGCTCATCCCTGGGAGTCATGTTGCCAGGGAGACTTTTACCCTTTAATGTTATGTCCCACACGGGGTGGAGTGGGGGTAATGATTTTACATGAAGAATTGGGGTCAGAGAGAGAAAAGCCACATCTGGGCAATAAAAGAAGTTTTCTGGAAAGAACTCTTAGGCATAAATATAGGTAGGCTTAGCTTCTCCACTACAGAAATAAATTTCATAAGAGCAAGCCTCAAGATCAGGGGCTTGGCCTATTGACTTTGGAGTCCCTAATGTTTGAGACAGTATCAAGGGTTTCCCTAGTGGTAAAGTTTAATAGTTCCATATTTTTTCTCTCATCCCTCAAGGGGCTCTGCCAATATTTTTTAATTATCTGCCCAACATACTCTGGGATGTATCTGGGCATTACATTAACCTAAACAGAATTGTAAGTCCTCATTCCTATTCTGGGCTCCATGTGTTTGGGTTGTTTAAATGAACCATCCAGACAGTTGAGTTAGTTTGTGTGCTACAGAAAATTTAGGTTTTAAACAAAATAAAACCTTTCTTCCTTTGGTCTCAATACAGTAGGGGAAGTTTTAAAATACAATGTCTTCCCTGCCCTATATTCTGACTTACCTTAGTCCAGATATGCCATAAATTTCAAAAAGCTATAAAGCAAATGCATTAAATTTGAGTCCTCAGCCTTGAGAAGTACCACATACAATCCTGTGTTCAACAACTCCACTTCTGTTTTAAAAGCAGGACAGAGTTTGTTGATCACAAAACTTAATTTGCTAAATATAAAAGCTAAAACTATAAACTCTTAGAAGAAAATATAGGGAAGTATCTTCAACGTCTTGTTTCAGGCAATGAATTCTTAGACTTTACACCAAAAGCATGAGCAACAAAAGCAAAAATAGACAAATAGGATTTTGTCAAAATTTAAAACATCTCTGCAAAGAACTTCAGCATGAAAGTAAAAAAGACAACCTACAGAATGGGAGAAAATAATTTGGAAACCCCATATCCAATAAGGGTTTAAATTCCAGAACATGTAAAAAATTCCTATAACGTGACAACAAAAAGACAAACCACCCAATTAAAAAAAAGGCAAAGGACTTGAATAGACATTTTTCCAAGAAAGATTAACAAATGGCCAAGAAGCAGAAAAAAGTCTCAACTTCACTATATAAGGAAAATGCAAATCAAAATGACAATACGATATCATCTCACACCCACTGGAATAGCTATTATTACACAACAAAACACGGAAAATAGTAAGTGTTGGAGAGGATGTGGTTAAATAGGAACACTCCTACATTGTTGGTAGAAATGTAAAATGACGCAGCCACGGTGGAAAAGTTTGGCAGTTCCTCAAAAAGCTAAACACAGAACTATCATAAGACCTGGCAATCCCACTTCTAGGTATATACTCAAAAGAACTGAAAGCAAGGTCCAGAACAGCTACTTGTATACCAATGTTCACAGGAGCATTATTCACAATAGCCAAAAGGTGGAAGCAACCCTAGTGTCCATTGACAGATGAATGGATAAACAAAATGTAGTATATACATGCAGTAATGCAATGGAAAATTACTCAGCAGTGAAAAGGAATTAAATTCTGACTACATCCTATAATACAGATGAACACTGAAAACATTATGTTGGGTGAAATAAGCCAGACACAAAAGGACCATTAATGTATAACTCCACTTACATGAAATACGAGAATATGCAAATTTATAGACAGAAGGAGTTTAGGTTACCAGGCGGCGCAGGGTGGGTGGGGTAGGGGACAATGGAGAATTAATGCATAATGGGGGCAGGTCTCTGTTTGGGGTGATGGAAAAGTTTCAGTAATCAACAGTGGTGATAGCAGTATAACACTGTGAATGTGATTAAGACCACTGACTGCTATGCTTGGGAGTAGTTGAGATGGAAAAGTTTGTCATATATATCTTATCCCAATTTTTTAAAAAAGGGAGAAATGAAAGAGACAACAACAATTAAATGCAACACATGATCCTGGACTGTTTGTAACAGTACCGGAGAAAATGTCCAAAAGGACATTCTTGAGACAATTTTAAAAATATAGACTGTATGCTTTATACCAGTATTAAATTTCTTGAACTTGATATTTTAATATTCTTGTTCTTAGGAAATATACAATGGAGTACTAAGTGGTAAAGAAGTATGATGCAAGCAATCTACTCTCAAATGTTCAGAAAATAGGTAATGCAAATAGAATGATATAACAAAAGTGGCAAAATGTTAAAAGTTGGTAAATCTAGGTATCTGGGTAGGGAGTACACTAGAGTTCTTTGTATTATTTTTCAACTTTCCTCTAAGTTTGAAATTATTTCAATTTCAAAATAAAAAGTTAAAAAAAACCCATATAATTTGTAGTAAAATGACTGTGTAGTACAGCAAGCCAGTGAAAAGCAAGGGAAAAAATCACTTTTAAGGACCTAATGGGAGCTAAAGGTCTAAGCTATTGTGGGGCAGTAACAAGTATTTTAGGAAGAAGTCTAGACTGCAGGTCAGGACTCTGATTCAGAGAACTATAATTTGTCTTTCAAACCATAGCCTGTAAGAAAAAAAAAGAGGAGAAGGAGGAATTGTGACAGACAAATGACAAATTTCTAATCCACTTAGGTGTTTCCACCGCATTTCAGCTCACAAAGGAGGAAGAAATGGCAAGGTTCTGCCTAAGCCCCTTGATAAAAAAAGAAAGGAGCCAGAAGAACCCCAACAGCCTACTTTCTGCAGCTTCTGGAGGATAACATATGCCATATAGTCACTCCATAAACAGAAAGCTGATGGTGCAGGACACTAGTTGTAAATAAAGTTCAAAGGCTAACTGAAAAAAGCAGCAAGTAGGGCTCCCATTCTGGTGCTCCTGATGAGTGTCAGGCTGAGCAGAGTTGCCTCTACTTGGTTTGTAAATTTAAGGCAAAATTCCAACTGCTAGATGCAGAATGAGCACTGCCTAAAAATACTTTTTCCCTGTGTATTAACAAACCCAAGTAAAGTAATTTGTACCAAATGGAAGCTTAAGGACGCGTGTTGATTGACTGATAGATGGCAAAATATCTGAGTTGAGTTGTGGCTCACTCTCATTACGTTCTAGAGTTCTCTCAACACAATGTTCTGGGAATCTGCTTTTAGCTTCATCATTAATTTTCTGAGAACTACACTAAAAACACTCCTTAACCCATACAGTTAACACAGAAACCCAACCAGCAGCATACTTCTGTTTGGACAAAGTATCAGTCCTATTCATTCATCAAGCATTGTAACTGACAACTCAAAAGCCGTAAGAACCTGCATTTAAAAATAATTTTGTGACTAGGAATCAGACACCTAACTTCATTCTAAGATAATTTTAACTTGACTACTCGTTCTTTTAATAAGTACTGATACTGAGCACCTACTATGTGCTAGGCACAGTGATGGGAACATATAGTTAAGGCTATATTTGTTGATTTTAATCTTGTGGTAAAGAAACTATGGTTTTGGTTTCTGAATGAGCTAAACAATATCACCTACCCAAAGTTTTTGTTTGGGGCATTCCCCATGGAATTTACTATCTGCTGGAGGAAGAAAGGGCACAAAAAACCCCCCAGAGGAAGTTGGTTTTAGTAAAGAAAGCTGCGAGAGGATCCAGGAAGTGGGTTTCCACACTGTTAGGTGAGGGCCCATGGAGGACCTCCGGGCCACAATTTAGCAGGAAGGACTCACTGTACCAAAGTGACTTCCCCGTTATTGGTTATTTAATAGCCCTCTCAAATATAAAAAGGTATCTTCAGCTTAAAAATAAATAAATATATAAATAAAGAGGAACACTAATTTTAGAGTTTCAATCCTTCCTAACACAGATTGCGAAAATGAGAGCCAGAAACAGGAAAGAATAGCCCCAGATCACAATGTCAGGTTTCAGATTGTTAGTCAAATGCTTTAAAACAAGTGATCAGGAACTAAGATGACAGGCCTTTTAAGAGCCCTTAAAATAAATCACAAACTGTGGGTTTTATTTACTTATTTATAACACAGCTTTTGGGGCAAGGTAGAGGACAAGTCAGGGGAGCACCTGTCCCCAGCAGCAAGGTCCAGGCTGGAGGCCGTGCTGGGGCAGTAAGTGTACAGTGTTGCCAGGCTTCTCCTCTTTCCAGTGCGTCATCTTATTATGGCAACAGGGAACACATTCAGCTGGACTGAGGTAAGGCCCAGCCTGGCGTTCAAGACAGTCACCAATCCAGGCTAATTTGGGAAATGATTTTTCTGCAAGCTCATACATGACTCATCTTTACAGGTCTCATATCAGGTCTGTTGACTGCAAGGAATCTCATTCAAATTACCTCTGCCAACAGCTGCTCAGCTCAGGAGACCAGGAAACATTTAGGATTGCTGTAGTTGATTTTTTAAAAACACATTTATCCTGTGTTAGTGTTATTTCTCATCTCCTTATAAAATGTCTAATGCTACTAGTATTACTGGTCACTTAAAGACCATACTGGGCCTATCCTAATGCAACTGGTGGATTTTTTTTTTCAGGATCAAAAAAGAAATTCAGATATGAGTAAGAATTAAAACAGAAACCTACTGTGACCCCAATAGCATGGGACCTCTAAGTGGTGCTCTATAGTGGCAGAAAAGGGCCAGGCAGAGAGTCGGAGACTGGAATTAGTTCCTCACTTGCTAGGGCTGTGATACTAAATTTCTCTACCCCTTAGCTGCTTTCCAGTGTAAGAGAGGTGTAATCAGCTCTGCCCTAGCGGCATCTAAACGAGTTCTGAAAACTACAGAAAATTGCAGAAATGTTTAAGACACGTTAACACTTCCTCTGGACTATGACTCTGTGAGGGGGAGGATCCTGCTGGCTCTGTGCTCGGACCAGGCATTAAACAGTGTTCAGAAACGAGGAGGCTCTCAGTAAGTGATAAATGAGTGAGTGAATGAATGAGTAACCGGTGCCATTAAAAATACTGTATTTGACTGAACACATTGTGACCACAAAACTTGTTAACTATGGAAAAGAATGCAAGAGCAAAATTTAAAAGGAGTTTAAAATTGATCAAAATACAGTGATTGATGATCTGAGTAAGAGGTTCTTTCCTAAGTCAAATAAATATACGTACAGCCTCACTTAATAGCACTTATACTTTTAGTAGCTGTTGTGAGAAAATACAAGTAACAAATTTGTTATTTATTATAACTAATTTTGTTTTTATTCACAATAAAAGCATCTTTACACATTTAAAAAATAGTAGTGCACTGCATTTCAGATACCATATTGTCTTCAGTGTGCTTGGTGAACCTGCTGCTGTCACTTTGCCAGCCCCTCACTGAACCACTCCAAGGCTGCAGGGAGCCCAGGGAGGTAGCCAGAGGGTTTGATAATTGATGAAACATCTAGACAGACTGGTTTTCTGGGAGCACAGAGAGGGAGGAAAGAGACTTTTAAAAGAAAAACATACCACCCAATTTACTTCTTTGTAATGTCTATTTTCATTGTCTGCTTCCCCCATCCCCCGATGTAAATCACTCCAGGCCTTAGGCAGCACTCAATAAACCATTTGATGAAGGAACCCAATGAAGCAAAGAATGACCAACGGAAACTCAGATGAATATATTAAGTAAAACTGTAGCTATCTTCTTGCCTCTAGCTGCAGGGCTCTCCCTCCCTTAGGGTCTTGGTTCCCTCTTCCATTCTACTATATTCAGCTTACTCAACTCATCTGCCAATCTCACCTTAAGCTGATCCCTTCATAACTGTACTTTGCAGCACTCCTCACACCGCACAAGCCAATGCCTGTCTTTACCGAGAGCAGCATGACAGGCGCTGAGTTCACTACTGAATCTCCACAGCCTCCTACATTGCCTAGCAGGGTGGGTGTTCAATCAATGTTGAGTGAAGGAATCAAGGAATAGGGTAGATTTCAAAGTCAACTCCATATTAAAAGCAAACGTATACAAATGGTCTCTCCAAGGAAGAAGATACAAACTCAAATATCGAAAGTCCAAGTGGGAAAAGGGAATCAGTGATATGGCTGGCAGTGGGAGTGGTGGGAACTCTGAGGGCAGCTGCCACACAGCTCCTGCCTACAGCTGCCTTGTAGGTACAAAGGCTCAGGGCTTCGGAGCTTCTCATTTTTCAAAATAATCAGAAACCTGAGGTTTTCTGGTTCTGCTTTTAGCAATTCCTTGATTTTTAATTCCTGACTTTCAATTCTTTTTTTTCCAAGAACACATGTGAATCAAATACAACACATCTATGTACTGAATCTAGCCGAAGGCCATCAGCCCATGACTCTGCTCACAATCAAGAGAGGTGTTTAAGCTTCAGAAATGTTTAACTCTACTTGCTGGAAATAAATGTTAGCAAACTGAGGGCCACCATAATGGCTTATGCAACCAGAACCATGAAATTGGTCCCCCAAAGTGGCCTCTGGGCCCCTACTCTTCCGCACCTCTGAATGCCTGCACACATCTCCTGTCTGTCTTCCTGACCAAGTCCCTCTGAGTTTCCTAAACAAGTCTCTCCCTAGCAGGCCTGTCCACATGCTCACCCCATGAAGTTCCCTGATCCACTTGGCTCCATTCTACTCTCCAATTCATTACCTCTGGAAGACACCAAGGAGTCTAGAAAAGTCTTCCCCAATACCCCAGCCTTCTTCTTGGCCCTTCAAATTCAACCCTCCTCCACCAAAGAGGGTTAGGACATGCCCTAACCAAGTCCAGCAAGTCATCCTTCTGCTGCCCCCCTGGAACCAAAACTGTCTTGAACCCCCAAGGTCTCCAAAGAGGACAGCCAGATCTGAGGTTTGCCTTTCTGGTATCTCTATGAAATCATATGCCTTCTGGGGAGGGTAGTATGTATGATCCCTCCAACAGGCGCCACCCACAGCCTGGCATTGCTGAATGAATAATTAATATACTCTTAATATATTCAATATACTCTTAATATATTGAAGAGTAGCAATGACAGACTAAAAAAATCTCCTCCAGTGGTTAAAGAGAATGCTGTACAGCAAGGAGATATCAGGAAAGTTAGCAAAAAAGGTAGAATGGAGAACTGGGCAAGAATCTCAGGGCTGCAAACCATGTAAAAAAGAAACTTTTCTTTTCACTCAAAAAAAAAAGGCTTGAATTCCCTAAACCCTGAGAAGCAAAAATAACTGATCCTTCTATTATTAGAAAGAAGAAATTATAATACATTTTCAGCAACATTTCTGTTGCTTAAAGTTAAAAGAAAATAGCAAAATTTCAATAACAACAATTGTTTATTGAGGGCCAAGCTCTGTAATTTACTAGAGATTGTTCACTTGCTACAGAGTCCCCATTTCAGTTTAGGACCTTTCTTTTGAATGACTTAAAATTAGAATCACTTAGAAAACCCCAGCAGAAATCCATCAGGAAAATCTCTTTGAAATGCAAAGTAAAGCCCACCTATAATGATCGACAAAAAACACCAGAAAGTTAACTCTTCCCTCCAGGAGTGTTTCAATCTTCCTTGACAATTGTGTATGGATTCTAGCAAAATACCTTGTGCAAAAAAGGACGTTTTTAACCTCTAAACTAATGCCACATCTATGATCCCTATTACCTAAGTGAGGTGCCAACCCAAGTCTTGCCAACCTCTGAGAACTTTCTTGCTTAGCCACCTCTCACCAAACCCATCTTCCACTGGTGCTTTCCATAGACTCTGGTCAGCCCCTTCCACTTTGCCCTTTTCTCCCCATCTCCACCTCCACCCAGGGAAACCCTGTCCTCTCTAAAGCTCAGCACAAATATTGTCCATTTCAGAGCCTTCCCAACTTCCTCAGCTGACAGACCCCTCTCTCACTTGTGCCCACAGGGCCTGACCTGTAGCACAGCTTCTGCTGCCTAGTAGCCTAGGTCCAGCTCCCACACCCTCAGACAAACGTCCCTGAAGGCAGGGACATACTGATTTTGCATCTACTCCAGCACCTAGCAGTGCCCACAGAAGGCCTAAGGATAGCCTATGCTGAAATAATAATAATAAAATATGTCTTAGTTCTCCCACCCCCAGTAATAGAAAACTCAAATGAAGATTCATCTCATTCAGTGAGAGTCTGAGCTGCACAACGCAGCTTGTGGGGTGTAGGTGTTTTTCACTTAGTTTATTTTACTTGTCCATGATTTTCAAGTTTTTGACAATGGACAATATTATTCTTATAATCAAAGAAAATCCCGTTATATTTAAAGCTGATTATCTAACTTCCTCAACAGTGCAGTTCTCAGAGAGTATGCAAGGAGTTCCTGAGAACAGTGTACAGATCAACCCGAGATATCTCTGGAATGGCATGTCAGCAGGGAAACGACTCATGGTCACTGGGCCCCCTGGGTCTGAAGAACAGTGAGAAAAGTACCCAAGAAACTGCACCTGAAACTGCCCATCCTTGCAGAAGGCAACCAAGCTTTGGGCCAGGGAGCCAGGCATAAAAGCCAACCCTGTTGCCCTCTTGTTCTGTGATCTCCAGAAACTCCTTTTACCTTTCTGAGCCTCTCACAGAGGATCTGCAAGGATTTAATAAGCAATACATGTAAGGCCACCTGACACAGAGCCAGAAGACGCACAGTAAACCCTAGATAAAGGCTACTTCCTTTTCTGTGCTTAAACCACAGACTGCAAGGGTTACATTATCTTCTGCGTCCACTCCAGAGGTACATGCCAGAAAAGTATCTCTCTTCAATCTGGGAAACATAAGCAACTTCCAGAATCAATGCTAGCAACCCTTCTAGACAGCCTCTTAAAAGGCTGCCTCCCATAATTCAGATTCCAATCTGAATTCCAATCTAACCTGGTACCTGTATTGACAACCAGCACTGTTCCCAGTCCAGAAGCCCTGGGTCATTTGCCTACCTTAGACCCAAGACCTCACTTCACAAGGTATTTCAGGGCTAATTAAGCCCTGGGCCCCATATGCACAACAGTAATTGAATCTTTGGAGAGTCTATTCCCAGTGTAGGCAAAACGGTAATCAGAAAGCAACTCCTCAAGATTTCTAGGAACACACAAAGAGATGGGGTTTTCACCAAGATTTACAAGCTGTCCAAACCCAACCGGCTCCCCTACACGCCCTGCTTGCAAAGCTTAAACTCGATACTAGAGGAAAATTTGACTGAGCCAGAAGAAATGCCAAAACACATCCTTCCTGTTCACTTTGAAGCAACCGAAGTGGATACTTTAAGTTAAATTTAAACTCGAGGGTCATTAGAAAGGACACATTTTATTGCTCAGCTCTATTCATCTTCTAAAAGACAACCCCAGAGCAGAGCACAGAGCTTCAGGGCCACTTAAACACGCGGCTGGGGTTTCTCTTCCCCCTTCTCTAGGTTTAAGCCATTTTTCTGGAAGTTCATTAGGAGAGCAAAGCAGCTCACATAAAAGAGACCCCGACTGCAGGGGGAACCTCCCACCTCCATCGTCCTTCAAAATGCTACTAAAAAAGAAGTCACTCCAGTTGTGTCCACCCTCGTGCTCACCCTTCCGGGCACCGTTACCCCGCGGCGGTCTGAGCACACTGAAAATAGAGCAGAGCAGGAACCAGCCAACCGGCTAAAAATGGCCTTTGAATGTGAAGTTGAAAAACGCCCCAATTAGGCCTCGGCGGTAGTTTCACTTCTGCTCCCCAGGGCAAAAATAGGGACCACGCGAAACCCGGTAAAAATCCGAATTCGGCTCGGGTGGAGGGCGAGGCGGCGGCGCCGCGGGGCCCACGCGAGCCGCCGGGCAGTTCGGCTCCGCCTCGGCCCCGGGCTGGGCCCGTGGCGCCGGACAAACTGAGCTGGGTCCCCGCTCCAGCACCGCGACGACCGGAGCCCGGGCGCCCAGCGCCACCGCCGACACTGCGCCGCCGCCTCACCTGCTTTCTCGATCTTGCCAGACATTTCCGGGCTGCGCCGGAGGCCGAGGCCGCCGCTCATTGGGCCCGAGCCGGGCCGCTGCGGGACGACAGGCCGGCACGGCCGCCGCTCGCCGCGCCTCAGATCCGCGCCGGCATGGCGGGTTCCGCGCGGCCGCGGCCTGTGAGCTCGGCGACCGCGCGCTCCTGCACCCCCGGGGCCGCCGCCGCTCCGCCTCCTCTCGCGCCGCAGCTGCAGCCGCCGCCGCCGCCGCCGCCGCCGCTTTTCCCTGGCCTGCGAGCCCGGCCGCAGCGCCGCGCCGCCGCCCGCTCGCCGGGCCTCGCCCGCGGCCACAGCGCCACCTACTGGGCACCCGCCCCGGCGCCGCACCGGAACGAGCCCTGCGCCCTCTGCCGGCCCGGAGACTGGTCTGACCTTCCCACCCGAGACACATCGCCCCCTGCCGGCCTGGAGTCTTCACGCCAAGGTCTGGGACTGCCCCTCCCCCAGTGGAACTCTGCGCTGCGTGCAGACCCAGAACCGCTGCTGGAACCTGGACTCACTCCTTTCCACGCGGGACTTAGTATCCCCTGCCCCCAGGAACTAGTCGCTGGCTTGGGCCTGATCCTTCCCGACTCGAGGTTCGGCTTTCCCAGATGCTGAAGTCTCCAGATCAAGGCCTGGGTCCAACCACATCAGGAACACAGCGACCCCAGCTTGCCCTGCTCACTGGACCTCCGGATGGGGACCACAGGAGCTCAAACATGGCTTTTTAGCATGATGATGAGTTCATTAAAAGTCATTCGTTTAAGACTCAAAGATCCTACATAGGACTAGGCGCTGTAGGTCCTACAAAATATGTACAATTGCTTCTTCCCTCCAAATACTTCAGCTCTTAGGTGGATAGTCAAAGTTAAATCATATAATGCAAGTTTTGAGTAACAATACATTTTAATAACACAAGGGATGTTCGAACATGGGAAAATCCCCTGCCTCCTGTTTGCTTGCTGTTTTTGGCCCAAGATGGAAAACAAATTAACAAAAAGCAACTCAATTAATTTTCCCTCCAGAATTCTTTGATATAGGTGAATTAACAGTTTCAAAAGCTGGTAATGGGACAAGATTTGAGGAGGTGCAGGGATTAGGCAAGAATAGTTGATATTGCAAGCAATTCCATTTCTCACATCCCCCTCACACTCAGATGTGTCACTAATTCCATCACTTAGAGTTGACCATAGATGGCAGCCAAATTTCCAGAGTAGTCAGTTCAGGTGGTCAGCTCCTAGCACTCTAGAGATCAAAGGCAAAGCCAAAGATTGACAAATTCATTTCCCTTTTTGAGCTGATGAATGGCTGCTCTGAATCAGAGTGGCACTGCTCGGCCCTCTCAGCAGCTTCATAGCCAGGCAAAACCGGGCCTCAGCCACAGGCCCACCACCCCAACCACTTGCAGTACTGCCCCTAACCCTTCTAGGCTTCTAAGCTGAGACTGACTAATGTTTTAAATCTGAAAACTTAGGTGCAAAGCAGGAAATTAGAATGAATGATTATGAGGCCCAGTCAGGGGTTCTTTTTTTTTTTTTTTTTTTTTTTGCATTATTTTCAATACTTTATTTCCAAAGTGGTGGGCTCCGTGTCCTTATACTTTTTTTTGCAACTTTTTGCAACTGAAGGGTACATTTTATTTTTTGGCATTTTTGGTAAAATATAATCATTGTAAAGTCTGTGTTTGTACAGTAAGTTTCATAAACCAATTTAAAACTAAGGCAAAACAGGGAAAAAATCTAGATATACAGATATTAGAGTTTCTTGAATTCTAAATATTAAATGCTAACTTAAATACCATTTGATTAGCTATCAAATCTCTACACAAATAAAACAAACAAACAAAAAAGAAAAAACCTATCCATTCTCAAAATATTAAGTAGGCAATTATTAGAAACATCAACTTTGCTATAGTGACCTATGTTACTGAACATTTTCAAGTTTTTGATTTCAGGAATATGTAAAGATACAAATGTTTTTTACAGTCAACATTTCAAAATCTTACCTCTTATGATGTCATACATTTAAAATCTATTTTATCTGATATTACTATAGCTACTTGCCAGTCAGGGGTTCTTGAATAAATTAAATTGTTGAATATATTTAATAAATTATGACATGTCAAATAAGGGATTTTGTAAACAATAGAGTGCTTTGCTAATGGATATTGTTGTAAATAAGGGTCATTGCATTTATTTAGTAAAGGTTATTCATCAAACATGTTTATAGCTATAACAGAACACACACACTGGGTAATGAAGCAAACAAATTCCTAAAGCCATTTTCTTCCTTCTTTGGGGCCTTCTCACATGCTGCTCCTTCTGCCTAGAATGTTATCTCCCCTCCTCTTCACTTAGCTAATTCCTAATCTTCTGTTCTTTGTTTGACTGTCACTCCTACTGAGGTGTCCTTCCTCAGCTCTCCCCAGTGAGACTGGTCCCTGTATTGATCAGGACCCCTGATTTCACTGTCAGAAAACCCAGATCAGCTTGATTATAGCAAAAAAGGAAATGTGTTGAAGATCCTAACTAGGAAACCAGGGATACAGTCAGGTCCAAGCACATCTATAGCTAGACTCTTAAAACAATGACATTATTCCTCTGTGTTGGCTCTGTTCTCAGATGACCGCTCTCCATGTGGTGGCCAAAGTGGGCACCCGCAGACCTAGGCTTGTCATCAACCAGCCTGACAATCCCAGTGGAAAATGAGTATGTCTTTCCTCATAGTTCAAAAAACAGCCCCTTGGCACATGCATATTAGCCTGGTTTGAGAGTTACATGTCTAACCCTGAACCAATTACTGCAGACAAGAAGGCCTAGGAATTGTGCCAATTGCAAGAAAGCTTGGGGGTAAAGGCCACCGAATCAGCAAACTGGGAGTGGGAAAGGGTGGTTGCTCAAAGCAATATCAGAAGAAGAGATGCTGATGAGGCAAAAATGACAGACATCTATCTCTGCCATCACAGAGAACCTTGCAACATCCTGCCCTTCACCTTCAGAGCACATGCCTCCACATTCACTTATTTCATATGCAGTTGTCTGTTTAGTATCTGCCTCTTTCAGGGGACTGCAAACTCCACGTGGGCAGGAACCATGTCTGGCTCATGTACTACTGCATCACTAACGCCAGCGCAGACAAGAAGCTCAGTCAATACTTGATGGCCGCTATGACACTTTCTCACAATGTTCTGGGCAAGAACTAGCCAAATGACTGTTACAGCAACTCCCCAGATGCCACAAGAGAAGAAACACCAAGGTGACTAGAAGCCTGTGCAGAGAGCCCTCCTTTAGACCAGGCTCTCCTCAAAAGGGTCATGACCTCTTCTTGGCATTTGCAGACAATATTCAGCTATTAGGACAATGGGAACCGAGTGAGATAAGGGTAGAGAACGGGCAAAAATGAGGCTGGAGGCTCTGGGACTCACTTCAGCGTGTGTTGTTGGCTATCAGTTTGCACGTGCCTGCCTCAGCATCCCGACTCACACTGTCCATTTCCTAAGGACAGAGATGATTGTTTCATCAACCCTTTACTGCAGATCAGAAGAGAAAGTGAAGGCCATCAGTAATGATGGTAATGATAACAGAGGCTGACCGTCACTGAGGTCTGCCTATGGCTGGCATCTGCTCACCACTGCTTTCAACCCTCACAGTAATCCCAGGAGTTGGGGGTCTAGGTCAGGGAGTATTTGGCCACAAGTTAGAGAAATTACCTCAACAATGGCTTGGAAAAAGGGGGAATTTATTGAAAACACAGGGTCTCATGCCCTAAACACAAGAGCAAGAAGCGCAGTGGGCCTCATCAGATGTTGAAGGACCAGGAAACTGTTTGCAGGAGTCCACACACATAACAACCACTAATCCACCCACCCCCAAGGTCCCTTCCTCTCCCACCTCATCCAGCAGACACGACTCACTAAGGATGCTCAAATACAAACCGATGGTCCAGGAAAGATGATCTGATTGGCCCAGCTTCCCAGTCAGATCCACCCCTTGTCCAATCAGGTGTGGCCAGGTGGGTGGGGTTACACAGCGCAAATACAGCTGCTGTTGAGTCTGCAGCAGTTCTCATTTGAGTAGAACATGGGCTGGGCAGACACCTCCCTCTTCTACAGTGACCATCACCCACGCTTAGCTGGGTGGGCAACGCAAGGACACTTTCCTAATAATGGATGGAGCCGGGACTCATGGAAATCAGTAGTCAGGAAATTGGAGCGCCATCTGCAGGCATTCTCAGAAAAGGCTAGGACATATCTGGGTCATCTCTCCACTATCCAAATGTGGAATCTCCTAGCTGGTTCTACAGGCAGCGAATGGGTTAGCTTCATGGTGGTTTTGGCCTTTTCTCTCATCAGTGGAGATTCAGACAGGTTAACAGAGCTTCAGGACATTTTTCTCTGTGCTCTCAAAAGCAAGTATGAAACAAATATATTTTCATGAATGATAGGTAAGGTAACCACAGCCTTGGGGATGAGACTAAAATGAGTGGATTGCTGGGCCGGCAGGTGAAGCCTGCCCGCGTGAGCTGCCTGGGGACTGCCATTTCCTCAGACAATGTGCTAAATGCTACAGATGTCCTGATGAATGGGGAAACTGCAAGAAATGCAAACACACAGCACACACGCACGCACACACACAGACACACAGACACACACCCCCAGGACACCTCTTCTGTCCTCTAGTGAATATTTAGAATTCTAAATTGCATTTGGTTTAAGTGAAGAATGACTCATTTTTTAAAAAAGCAATCCACGTGATGATGGTATGGTAGCCCATGACAAACGCTGGGATCTGTCCTGTAACTACTGGTCCAAGAGTGCTTTAAAAACTGTCGCTTTTTCTTTTCTTTACTTTGTATGTATGTTTCATTATAAATAAATTAAAAAGTTAAAAAAGCAATCAATGTACTATCAATTTGGAAATGTGCCTATTGTTTGAATAAGCCCAATAATACAGACATATAAAAAATTAAAAGTGAACGTCTCCCTTCTACAGCATGGGAGTTAGCAGTTTAATGTACAACTTTCCAGACTTTTCTCTATTAAAAATATATGCATGCACACCTGGTTTATGATTTTTGAAATATGAATGGGTTTAAATTATGCCTGTCAGTTTGTGTGACGGAGACTGACTAGACACGCACCAAACTAATTTCTTCTTCCTGGGCACGCAGCTTGAGTACATCTCCCAGCCTCCCTATGCACTTGGCTATAGCCGTGAGTTCAAGTTTTGGACAATAGAATGTGGGGAGAAATGATGAGTGCCATTTCCGTGCTTGGCCCATAAAAATCTCCCACTTGTTATCCTCTGCTCGTGTTCTCTTCTCTTTCTGCTATGAGAATGTATTAAAGATGCAAGGAGTCCAGCTCCCCCAATAACTTCCTGGAACAGAACACTGTCCCCCCTCCACTTTCTCCAGGACCTGCTTAGGACTGCATAATGAGCCAGAAATGTGCAGCTTTATTGGGTTTGTTATAGCAGTTAGGCTAACATATCTAGTGCAGTCTACAACTTGCATTTTTCATTATCTACATATCTCGAACAATATTTGTGCTAATGCACAAACTCTGATACTTATTTATCTGTTTACTTTAAATGCAACTTTATTGAGATATATCCATACAGCACAGAAACCATCCTACGTGCACAGTCACTGATTTGCAGTGTTGTCACATAGTTGTTCACACAGCCCCATATCAAATTTAGCATGTTTTATTACTTCAGAAAAGAAATAAAAAGAAAACCCTAATTCTCCCAGACTTCTTATCCCCCGCCCCCACATAATTGATTCATAACATTGGTGTGGTACATTTGATAACTGTTGATGAAAGAGTGTTAAAATATTACTGTTAACTACACGCCATAGTTTGCAATGGGCACACATTTCCCCACACACCCCTCTTTTAATAACTCCTTATGACAGCGTTGTCCATCTGCTCTGGTTCACGGAAGAACTTTTTAATATTTGTACCGTTAATTACAGACATTGTCCACCACAAGATTTACTGTGTTTTACGTTCTCATGTTTTAACCTCCAACTTTCCTTCCAGTGACATACATGACCCTAAACTTCCCCTTCCCACCACACTCACACGCCACTCAGCACTGCTCATCATTCTCACAGTAACAGCCTCTTCTCATGTAATAGTCACCTCTGTCCATTTCCAAACTAGTTATACATTCTGCACTTAGTAAGCAACTTCTCCTCATTCTTTAGCCTCATTCTATATCCTGGTAATGGATATTCTATATTTTACGTCTATGAGTTTACGTATCATAATTAATTTGTATGGGTGAGATCATAAAATGTCTGTCTTTTGGGATCTGATTTATTTCACTTGACATAATGTCCTCAAGTTTAATCACTGCGGTCGCATGCTTCAGAACTTCTCTCCAACCCCTATCGTTCTCCTCATCTGGCCCTCCATGATCTCTTCTCTGAATTACTCCAACAGTGACCTCACTGGCTCCCACCTTCATTCTTTGCCCCCCTCACAATCTTTTTTTCACATTGTGTGCCCAATGCAAACCTGATTGTGATGTCCACATGCAGATTTTAAAAGCCTTCAGTTCCTCCCCATCATCCACAGCATAACATACAACCCCCTGCTCTCATCGTCAGCGTCATCTGTCCATCACCAGCCCCCGCAGACACACACTTCGCCCTCTGGTTGTACCAAACAACTTAAAGTTTTCTGATATGCCAGGGTCTCTTGCTATCTCTGGACCTTTGCAAATTCAGCTCCTTTTACCTGGGACACTCTTCCCATATCTTCCCCTACCTCCGTTGTCATCCAAAGGGTCTTTTCTCTTCCTTTAGGTCTTACTTCAAATGTGATCTTTTGAGAAACCCACCATTTTTGTGGCTCATTATTCAACCAAGGCAATATTTTATCAACTTTAGTAAAGTGTAATTTATGCACAATAAACTGCATCCGTTTAAAGTGTACAATAGGAGTTTTGACAGATGAGTACATCCACGAAATCACCACCACATACAAGATACAGAACATTTCCATCACTTCCAAAGGTTTTCTTGTGCCTTTTGCCATCAGTCCCTCTATCCAACACCAGCCGCAGACATCCATTCATCTGCTTCATGTCACTGTGAATTACTTTGCATTTTCTAGAATGTTGTATCATGGAATCATACAGTCTTTTGTCATATCTCAATTTTGTAATTTTTTGTTTGCTTGTGGGAATCTCCCCCTAACAGAGTATAAGATACATAAGGACAGCCTGCCTTGCTCACCTTTGCATGGTACACCAGGCCCAACACATAGTCAACTCTTAGTGAATACTTGATGAATGAATCAATAAATAATATAAATTCAAGTAGTTTTTCCAGGGCAGGAGCTATTTGGATCCATGAGCTCTTGAGCCTTTCTGGCAAGCCAAGAGAGCAGGAGGCTTGCTAGCACAAAGAAGATGAACAGAATTTGTCTTCCTGGACTCCCTGATTTTGAGGGCCTGCGTCCTGGTGACCCCCAGAACTCCCTAGCAGCCTGCACCATCCCTCCCACCCTCACCCACTGTGACATGCAGTAGGTCCACAGTTCCTAGCATGCAGCCTCCTTGGGAAGCCAACTTCTGAGGATTGACCTTCATCCCTCCTCAAAGGCTTTTCTCCAGAAAAGCCTGCCCTCTTTTCCCACCCTTACCTCAAGTCACAAAAATTTCTCTCCTGGGAAATCTCAACTTTGTCACAACAGCTATTCTATAACCTGAAAGTCACCTGTGGAAATATGAAGCAGTTTTGACTTTATACCATCAAATACACATTCACTCAATGCAGCTGTACTGAGTACCAACTAGGAATAGACCCTGGACCAACCCCAGCTCACGTGTGACTTTTTCCCTTGCCTACTTAAGAATTCCAGTGTGCCATCTCGGTCAGCTGGACGATGAGGAGTGGTCCATGAATGAGCCTTATTGCCAGCTCTACCTGCAACCCATCCTTGCTCTCCTTTCACCCATCTGCTTTTAATTTTGAGCTATGTTGTCTAATTTTAGGTACCATTGTGAGCCATTCTTGCTTTTTTTCTTTTTACAGAACAAGGGAGAGCATAAATAAATAAATGAGAGATTCAACGAAGTTTAGTCCATAGACATAATTAACAAGCTGACAATCAAAATACTATTCTACAAAGTCTCAAAGATGTAACTCCATTGCCCTTACAATCAAACTCACTTACCTTCATACTCACACCCCCAGTGTGGGTGGCATTTGGACTGGCTCTTCCTAGTACCTCTCTTGTCAGTACAGCAAGGTCATCTCAAGGGCGTGCTGTGTGTTGGTGTAGGATGCCACCTGCCATCATTACGAAGCACTGCTAAGGTCTGTGTGGATTCTGGTTCCCCCATCTCCTTCCTGTTCCCTCCTGACAGCAGGTGCTGCATGTATTTTCTCTTTCTCCTAGCTTCCGGAGGGATTCTTGTCAGCCAGTCTTTTTTTCCCCTACTTCTTCATGCTGGCCCCTTTTCTGCTCCCCATTTGAGTCCTCTGGTAAACTCACTGTTCTGCTACCGATCTTTCTCCACTGCTCCCATCTCCCTTTGAAACAGCTTTAATGATATTTTGGTTTATAAAATGGATGCAAATTTGTTGTGGATTTTTTTTTTCGCTAATAGAAGTTAAAATGGAGAAAATAAAAACCACTTCAAATCCCACAATTCTGGGGTAACCACTGTTAACATTTTGGTAGTTTCCCTTGATACTAACGATGAGAAATGCTCCTTAGGGGAAAAGGGCAAAGCCACAGTCAAAACTCTCTGGGAAGAGCCGCGGGGCACTCCTCAAGCATCATAGCTCATCAGCAAGATTAGGGCACTGAGTCTGGCTCTGTTTAATCCAGTGTCCCTTTCAAAACCTTTTTGAATACCCCCTAGGAGTGTCATTTGGAAAATGCTATTCCAGGGTCTTTCCCGAGCATTGGCCTCAGGTACATACACAAAAGTACACTCTTTTTTGGCCAAAAATGGTTTTACAAAAGTCAGATTAGACTAAATTATAGTCTTGTAAGATTTTTTCTAACTAATACATTATGCACATTTTCCATATTAGTAAGTATAGATCTATGCCAACAGTTTGGTTTTGAAATTATTTTTTAAGCAGATAATACATGCACATGAACAGAGAACAAAGAAATTGATCTGCACCAATATATCCAGTTGATTTTTTTTTCGCAAAGGTGCAAAAATAATTCAATGAAGAAAAGATAGTCTTTTCAACAAATGGTACCAAAGCAGTTTGGATCCATAGGCAAAAATGTGAATCTCAATCGATTTCAATTTATACAAAAATTTTATTCAAAATGGATTATGGACTTAAATGTAAAATGCAAAACTATAAAACTTTTAAGAAAAAAATAGGAGAATAGCTTCAGGATGTAAAACTAGGTGAAAAGTTACTAGACTTGACACCAAATGCACGGTCCATAAAAGAAAAATTGATAAATTAGACTTCATCAAAATTAAAACAACAACAACAACCTTTTGGCTCTGTGCAATAGCTTGTTAGAAGGATGAAAAGAAAAGTTACAGTCTGAGAGAAGAACTTTGCAAAGCATATATCAAATAAAGGAATAATATCTAGAATATATAAAGAACTCAGAGAAAACAAATAATCCAGTCAGAAAATGGGCAAAAGACATGAAGAAACATTTCATTGAAGAGGATATACATGTAGCTGAAAAAAAGGCACATGAAAAGATGTTTAGCGTCATTAGCCATTAGGGAACTACAAGTTAAAACTACAAAGAGGTATCACTACACACCTATCAAAATAGCAACAATAAAAAACACTGAAAACACTAAATTCTGGCAAAGATGCAGATAAATTGTATCACTCAGACATTTCTGATGAGAATGCAAAATGGTGTAGCTACACAATGGAAACAGTTTGGCAGTTTCTTAAAAAATTAAACATTCAACTATCATAGGACCCAGCAATGGCACTTATGGGCATCTATCCCAGAAAATGAAAACTATGTTCACCCCAAAACCTGTACACATAATAGCCCCAAATCTGAAACAACCCAGATGTCCTTCAATAGGCTGAACAAACTATTGAACATCCATACAATGGAATACTACTCAGCAAGAGATGGGAATTAATTACAAATACATGCAATAACCCCGGGGAATAAGAATTGTGCTATGTGAAAAAAGCCAATCCTAAAGGTGAGGTACTGTCAATTTATATAAAATTCTTGAACTGACGAAATTATAAAAATGGAGAACAACAGCTATGTGTTGGGAAGGGAAGGGAATTAGGTGTGGCTATAAAAGGGAAGCAGGAAGGATTGTTGTGGTGATGGAAATGCTGTGTCCGATTGTATCAATATGCTGGTTGCAACATTGTGTTGTAGTTTGCAAGATGTTACCACTGGGTCAAGAGCAAAGGGGCTCCCTGTATTCTTTATTCCAACCGCATGTGAATCTACAATGATCTAAAAGTAAAAAGTTTTTTTCTTAAACCACAACTGCATTTAGACAATGAAAAGTAGATTGTCCGCCTTCTCCAGGAGCAACAACTGTTAGCAGTTTCTGCATCCTCGTTTCTAAAAGCTGTGCTAGGGTGATACGACGGTGGCTCAGTAGCCGAGTTCTTGCCTGCCATGCCAGGAACCTGGGTTCGATTTCTGGTGCCTGCCTGTGCAAAAAAAGAAAAAAATCTAAAAGCTGTGCTATATTTCATCAGGTAGATGTGGTACATTTTATTGGATCAATTCCATCTTGTTGGATGTTTAGGCTGTTCCTAATTTTCACCATTACAAACCATGTTATTATGAGAATCCTTGTGTGTTCCTCTTTGCTAGAGGTGAGATTACTGGGTCAAGGAATACCAGGTGTGAACTGTCGATACATGTTGCCAGCTTGCCCTCTGGTAAGATTGTATCAATTTACACTTTCCCTCACAGTTCATCCACTGACTGCAACATTCTCTCCACCAATTCACACTTTAAATTAAGAAAGGGCATAGCCAATAAAAAATCCTGAATATGTTTTTTCTTTATTACATGCAATCCAGGGAGTCAGAGTGAGAAACAAAGGCGGGTCTTCCTTATTTATCAAATTCCTAAAAGGCAAATAAACCAACACACTCACTTACTGCCCTGAAATCAACGTTCCGGGCGTTAAAAAGCCAGACATTCCTAGTTTTGATATATAATATTTTCTTCAATCTTCACCTAAAAGAAGTTTTCTTGAAATCCTTTTTTTACCCCCCATTACTTTTGCTGCTCTGAAAACATAAACTGCGTAACCTCTCCATTCCTGGAGAGAGAAAAAAAACCAAAACATTGGTTTTCACAATCCAACATGGCTAGCTAAAAATTAAAAGATCTGGGGCAGTAGGTATGAGAGGGGCATTAGCTGGAGGTGGAGAACTTGGGCCCAGGTCAGAGAGCTCTGGCTATTACTCCCTGCACTCTCGTGCTCAGTGATTGTGGGCAAAAGATTTACGCGCTCCTAAACCTGTGTCCTTGAGTGCAAAACAGGAATGATACCGAGCAACCTTGTCAGCTGGGGACTAAATGCTTTTACAACGCTCAATGCCTCACAAGAAAGACAAGAAAGGGAGGTCCGGGTTAGGGATGTGATTTGCAGAAGAATATCATCTGATCTGAGGAAGGTCCAGGACGGGAGGGCAGGTCTTCTGTCTTCCACCCACGGCCACCTAAGCCACGCCGAATCAGCCACTTACAAGCTGTGTGGCATGTGCTACCCCATGCCTCGGCTGCTTTGTCTTTTTTTTTTTCTTTCTTATTTATGCTTTGTCTTTTAAATTGAAATAATAATGGTGCCTACCTAATAAGTTGTTATACAGTTAAGGGAGAGAAAGTCTGAACAGTTCTTAGTTGAGTAACTCCCCAAGAAACAGCATAAGAGGATGATTCACGAAGGCATGCTATGTTTTTGCATTTGTATCGATAAAAAGTCTGCTACCCCCAGACAGATAAAGCAGGCAGAGGCACTGTCAGCCAAAAGGCTCCAAATCTCCCACCCTTTCCCCAACCCAAATGACTCTAATGTTCTCAGAGTCTGGCCCCAATACCAAATCTGCCTTCCTGCAAAATCCACAAACCAGAATCTGCGCTCACAGCTTTTTTCTTTTAATTAAAATAGCTTTTCTTGCTTTTTTTCATATTACAAAATTATAACACATCCATTGTAGAAAAATTTAAATATATACAGACAGGCACAAAAGAAGTGTATGTGTTGGGGGGGAAAGCCCTAATTCTATTTTGCAGACACCCTGCAGCTTTGAACTAGGAGAGCAACAAAATACATTTCAAAAAACAAAACGAAGACCCCTAGGAGGGTCCTCTGGGGCTGTGGAAACAGCCAATCGCAGCCAGCATGCCTGGCCCCGCCCGTGGGCCGCACTTTACATGTCATCACAGCAACGGCTAACAGCAACCCCAACTCCATCTGTCCCTGGAGTCCCGTGTCACCACTGCCCCGTGCTGCTCCTCTAGCAGCAAGCCTGAAGCCTTCTTCTTCCCTCTCTCACTCTTGGCTTGCATTTGATTTCCAGATTATTTTTAAGGTTTAACATACATACATTAAAGCATGATGGTCTTGATGAGCTTCTACCTGTGGAACACCTATGTAGCCAACATCCAGATCTACATCTAGAGCATTCCCAGCACCCCTACCCAAGGCCCTCCAAGGCCCCTCCCAGTCAAAAGACTCTCAACACAAAAGAGGTGACCATTAACGGCTGTTATTCCATTGTATGGCTGCCCCAATTTTATTCATCCGTTCTGTTGTTGATGGACATTTGGGTTGTTTTCAGGTTTGGGCTGTTATTAATAAAGCAGATATGAACATGCCTGCACCTATCTTTTGATGGACACATGCACATCCGCATATGTTATATACTGGGTTGAACAGCATCCCCCCAAATTTATGTCCACCGGGAACCTCTGAATGTGACCTTATTTGGAAATAGATGTAGTTAGTTTTAAATTAACACGAGGTTGTTTTAGTTTGCTAATGCTGCCGGAAATCACTATACCAGAAATGGGTTGGCTTTTATAAAGGGAATTTATTAACTTACAAGTTTACAATTCTAAGGCCATAAAAATGTCCAAACTAAAGCATCCAGAGGAATATACCTTTACTCAAGAAAGCACCAATGACCTTCGGAGTTTCTCTGTCAGCTGGGAAGGTACATGGACGCATCTGCTAACTTTCTTTCCCGGCTTCTTGCTTCAAAGTGACCTCCCTGGGGGTGTTTTCTCTCTGCATGTTCGAAGGTCTCTTGTCTGTGTCAGCTCTATTGACTCTTT
The DNA here is from genome assembly GCA_004026745.1 of Myrmecophaga tridactyla. Lineage (NCBI taxonomy): Eukaryota > Metazoa > Chordata > Mammalia > Pilosa > Myrmecophagidae > Myrmecophaga > Myrmecophaga tridactyla. The sequence goes on along the minus strand of PVIY010011978.1, from coordinate 35,854 downwards.
CTGGAATGGTTCCTTCTTAAAGGACTCCAGGAAGCAACTCCACCTTGAATGGGTGGAGACACATCTCCATGAAAGCCTCCTAATCAAAAGGTCCCACCCACAATGGGGTAGGTCACATCTCCATGGAAACAACTTAAGAAAAAAGATCCCACCTGACAATATTGAATAAGGATTTAAAAACATGGCTTTTCTGGGGTACACAGCAGTTTCAAACCAGCACACTGGATTAGAGTGGGCCCTAGATCCAATGTTACTGGGGTCCTAAGAAGGAGAAAAATTTGGACACAGACACAGAAAGAAGATGGCATGTGAGGATGGAGGCAGAGATCGGAAGTCATGCTGTTACAAGCCACAGAATATCTGGGGCTACGTGAAACCAGAAGAAGTAAGGAGGAATCTTTCTCTAGAGGGTTTGAAGACCACAAGCCCCTGCCAACACCTTGATTCTGGACGTCTAGCGTTCAGAACTGTGACAGAATAAATTTCTGTGGTTTTAAGCCACCCATTTGGTGGTGCTTTGTTAAGGCAGCCCTAGGAAACTAATGTGTCTGTGTGTGTGTGTGTGTATTTCCAGGTTCATGCTTAGGTGTGAAATTACTGGGTCTTAGGGTATGTGTATGTTCAGCTTTGGTGGGCATGGCCAATCATTTTTCTACAGTACTTGTATCAATTTGTACTCCTGCTTGTCTCTTGGCTTTTAAAATGTGCATTGATGATATAGGCAATTGCAGAACATACCGCTGGAAGGAGCTCAGTGTTTCCCAAAACCATATGTAAATGCTGCCTTGGGTTTGCAGGTGATTATACAATATGCACTAGAATTTGGCTTTTCTACTCCTGCCCTCCCCGCCCCCCCCCCCACACACACACCTGCACACCTGCACACCTGAGCCGAGGGAACTAAAGGATTGCACGCTGCCCCTGGACCCGGGCTCTGGGAAGGCTGGATCACTAGTTGCACCTCACTCCTGCTCCTGGTGAGCCTTGCAGGCTGTAAGGCAGCAGCTGTTGTCTATCGTGGAAGGTGTCACCATGTGGTCCTTCTCCCACATGACCGTGGGAAGACTCAAAAGCTCTAGAACTCAATGCACTAGAAGCAGTGGTGGTCAGGGCGCGTGCTCCTCAGGACCGGCTCGGCTGCTGGCTGGAGTCCCGCACGTGGAGCCACTAGAGGGCAGCACAGTCCAACAGAAGGACAGCGCTGCCTGGGTCCACCCAGGCGGTGTCACCGGGAGAGAAACTGAGAGCGGAGGGGCGGACCTAGCTTCTTAGGTCACGGGGAGCTCAGTTTTCTCCCCGCTCTGTATCCTGGTGTGTGGGCTGAAGCCTGGGGAGGGAAGAGATAGACTGATTGGTTTCTGTCACTCACTAACTTTGGGACTTGGGGAAAATCATTCAACCTCCCTGTGCCTCAGTTTCCACACCTGTAAAATGGCAACGATAATGCCTCATCCGCTTTGTGAGCAGTGGGGGGCTCGCCACCAGTACTATACTAGCAGTAATAGTAATAATAATAGTAGCAACTGTGCCATATCAAGTGCTTACTGCGCACTGCGCACAGCTGATGCCCCCTAAGCCCTCTCTCGTTATATCCTCACAACTGCCCTTTCAAGAGCAGACGAGGGAAGGGAGGGGGAGAGCAGTAACTTGAGCACCGTCTAAGCCCCTGAGCACGCCCTCTGTGTCCTGCTCCATGCTCGGTCTGCTAACGCTCCTTCCTTCCTAGCCACAGCCCTGCACAGAAGGCACTGTAATTGTTTCCACTGGACAGATGAGGAATCCGAGGGCCAGAGAGGTAAGCTAACCCGTCCAAGCCACAGGAGCCACGTCAGCCTCCCTTGCAGGCGCTCTGACTACAGAGCCCCTGGGCAGAGCCTCGGCGACACTCTACGGTCACTTGTGAGGCACACCCGTGGGCGCTGTCTCCTCAGACCTCACATTCACGATGTATTTATCATGCAAACGGAGTTGGCTCATATGGGGCTCCCTGCACCTCCCTCCACCTCCGCTTCTTCCTTTGTCATTTGAGGGGTAGAAGGAAATCGGTGGTTTTCAAATGTCCCCTGGAGGTGCCCAGAGGTCTTGGGATTAAGAGAGGGAGTGGGAGGGCGCGTTTCAGTGGGTTCTCCCCACAACGCCTGCAAGAGTGGTGCTTATAAGGTATTTTGTTTTGAAAAAAAAAAGAAGAAGAAAGTTTTGATGCTAAAATTAACCAAAAAAAATGTTTAAAACCACTAGACTAGATAATTCCTCAGGTCCCTCTCAGTTCTAAATATTTTATGAAAACCTTTCTTAAACCTATTTATATTTTCAGCTGGTTAAGTTCAATTTACCTTTTCTCTGCTGGATCCAGACTTCTTTTTTAATCTGAAGGTTATCTTTCTCGAGTTTCAATTTCCAGTTTTGGAATTCCCCAGATTTTCTATTAAATCTATGTCCTACCCTATTTCTGGCTCTATATTTAGTTTTTCTAACTTTTCCCTCTGGGGTTTCCCACAGGATCACTCTTTAACTTATCTATCTGGCGCTTTCCTAGAGCAGATCTGTGTTATTTCTGAAAGAAAACAGCTACAAGAAGACCATGTGGCATTCCAGGAAGAGCACCAGGGCCTGGTAAAAAGAGAATTTGTTATTAATGAGCGAGAGAGGAAAGAGCTTTTCCCTTGACAAAAAGGAAAAAGAGCATGGTGCACAGATGCACGTTTCCCATCACCATCTCCTGATCTTTGCTTCCAGCTTTCTCCTTCGAAAGCAGAGATAAATTCATTTTATTTTAACAAATTCCACATTTTAAGCAGTTTTCAAGGCATATTAGAGAAAGGGTAAATTTTGACCCTAGCACATCGGAAAGCATCTTAAACAGCACCTATTCCACTGGGGAAAGAATTGGTGAGGCAAGAAACAGCACTTTGCCTGTTAATAAAGTATCTTATAGCCACATCTGTGGGCTGAGCTCTGAAGAAGAGTCTAACTCTCTTTCTACAGAGAACTTCTTCAGATGTCGGCATCCACCGAAGGACGCAATGCCCTTCACGATGAAGTCTCGCCTTCCCCTGCATAAAAATGAGATAATCAATCGGCAGCAACCAATCAATCAATGCAAAAAATATTCTTCGTCTGCCCAACGTGGGTCTCGTGGTATAAGGAGCGGGGGGGTGGGGGCATAAGAAAGCCAAGCATCCGCCGCAACCCCTGCAGTCGACACGCAAAAACACACTGCAGCGTGAGGCGGGGATGCTGCTATAAGCGCGGCATGAACAATGAGAGAGAGTTTAGAATGAAATCCACAGGGAGGCTGCACCTGCGCTCCTCCTGCTCCCTGGGGACGCTTAGCTGTTGGGCTCCCGAACTCTGGCCACATGGACCCTGCCTCAGCTCCTGTTCTCCTCCGGGCTGCACTCGTGCTTCTCTCCGCTTGGGCCTCCCTTTCCCAGGCCCACAGCCACCCACTCCTCCTCTACCCTCGTCTCTGCTTGGAGGCCACCCTCAGAGACCCCACAAGGGAAATGATGTTCCCTAGTCCACCATCTTCTCTCTCAGGTCCCACTCCCTTTGTGCCACATGATGGCAGATCCAAGCGGGTGGGCATGTACTCTACATTTGTTTTTGCGCCCCCCCCCCACCCCCAGCAGGCTATGAGGCCCGTGTCTCTCTGCCCTGCTGCACTCACAGCAGCCGGCCCAGGGCCCACCACGTGCCCGGGTGAATGAATGAGAACATCAGCCACGGGGGCTAACCGAGCGGCCAGACCACAGGGGCGGAGGAATGAGGGAAGGGAGAAATCCTCGTGGGCAGGAATTGCCCGGAAAGCTTCCCAGAGGAATAAATTCTGTACCCAGCCCAGGAATAGTCCCTCAGGGAGAGACAGCAGAGGGCAGGAGGAGCCCAAGACAAGCCTAATATCTGAGGGATGCAGATGTGTGCAGGAGCTAGACAATGGCTCAAGCCAGTGTGCCAACGGAGGCTCGTTCCAGGGAGAAAGAGGGCGGGGGGTGTCAGGGAAGGCCTTCTCCACAGTGGGGGGGCTTTAAATAATTAATTCGATGGTTATTTGCTGAGGGCTCGCTGTGTGCCAGGCCCTGATCGCCAGGTGCTGCGACTATAGCGGCAAACAAGGTCCCTGCTCTATGGGCTTTCTGTTCTAGGTGGGAGAGAAAGACTTTAAAAATAAAAATCCATTCAACGACCGATAAGCATATTTTTTTTCCTTCCAGTTCTTTGGCTATCACAGATAAAAAAAAAAAAAAACTGCTGTGATATATCAATTTATTGAAATAGTACTCAACAATAAAAAGGAATGAACTATTGATACATGTAATAACGTGAAAGAATATCAACATAAGATGCCAAACGAAAGAAGGAAGGCGAGGAAAAAGCGTAGATATTGTAGTATTCCATTATGCAAACTTCTAGAAAGTGCAAACTAATCTATAGTGACAGAAAGAGGAGCAGAGGTTGCCTGGGGAGGTTGAGGCCAGTGGGAGTCTACAAAGGGGCTTCCTGGGGGGATGGACTTGCTCATTATCTTGTGGTGACGGTTTCACAGGTGTCTGCATATGTCACAGCTCATCCAATTGTATCCTTTAAATGCGTGCAGTTTATTGCATGTCAAGTATACTTCAATGAATGTTAATGTTAAAAATAAACAAATAAATATATAACACGGCAGGTGGTTTAAGGGGGAGGGGTGCATGGAGAGTGTGGGGAGGGGGAGGCCTCTCTCAGGTCAGGACGCTCTGCGCTCTGCGTGGAGCTGAGATGGAGCTGGGAGAGGGGCCCGGGGAGGGGCAGCGCATTCTCGCATTCTGGGAGAGGGGACAGCAGGAGTGGAGGCTGTCGTGGGAGTCACCAGGCGTGTTCAGGAAATAAAAAAGGTCCAGGCCTCCAAGAGGAGATGCCACATGGACAGGCAAAGTTGGGAGTTCCGGGAAATGTCAGGATTGGAGATATGCATGAGGAATTATTTTATATTTCTATTATTCTATATTTGGAATGATGAGAAGAAGCACTTTAAAGGGGGGAGGGGATGGCTGCAGGGTATTGTGGGCAGAGGCATAGAAGTTCACTCAAATGCCATGAGCCTTAAGTAATGTGTGCGGATGCCACGAATGTGTGAGCATTCTTACAGTTAGCCCCATTTTGGCTAGAAGAACAAGAGTGAAAAACTAGAGTTTTTAAAAGAACATCAGTTTTCATATATCTAAAAGGTACATGTGGAAAAAACTCAAGGAAAAGAAATATAGTGTTTCTTGCTATAAAGCAAAAGTCACAACTATCTGCATCAGGCTTGGTAATAGGGCTCACCTTGCATGGCTACTGTGATCTGCTCAGATATTGACTGAGCGCTTACCACAAGCCAGGCGCCATGCTGGGGACATGGCAGTGAACAAAATAGACAGAATTGCTGACCAGGGGGAGAGTCCAGTCTGGTGTATCTGGAGGATGGAATGGTCTGGCTCCCTAAAGGGCTGGATGTGGAAGCATTCTGAGGTTGATGGAGGCCCCTGGAAAGGAGGCTATGCCTGCTCCAGTAGGACTGCTGTTCAGAGGGGTATTGCAGGCCCCCCTTTGCCCAGGACTGTCCTGGTTAGTGGCTGTTGTCCCAGAATGATTGTTACTAGCACCCCTTCCATTGTGAAAGCATCTAGCAGAGAGGTTGGAGGGGAGTGCGGTGGTTTTCCTGCTCTCTGGAGCCCTCGGTGAAGTCTATGAAACGAACACCCCTTGCAGAGTCCGGAAGGCCTCTGTGATGGTTGGCTTCAGCTGTCAACTTGGCCAAGTGATGGTGCCCAGTTGTCCTGTCAAGCAAGCACTGGCCTAACCATGACTGCAAGGATATTTTGTGGCTGGTTTATGAAATCATCATCAGTTGATCGCATCTATGGCTGATTACATCTATGATCAACTAAGGGGCGTGTCTTCCACAATGAGAGGATCCAATCAGTCGCATTTAAGCCAATCAGGTCAAGACTTTTAAGGGAGCTGTGATGAGTTCAGCAGTCAGAAGGGAGAACTTTTGTCTCTAGGTCAGCCAGCCAGGCTGTCCTGAGGAATTCATCAAACACCTTCTTCATTGTTGCCAGCCAGCCGCCTGCCCTGTGGAATTTGGACTCCTGCATCCTCACGGTTGTGGAGACACATGTCTAAAGTCTTATATTTACAAATATCTCCATTGGTTCTATTTCCCTAAAGAACCCTCATACAGTCTCGGCGTCTCCCTATTCATTCAGCTCCCTGAACCAGCCACCATATTCAGATTTTTAAAAAAATTTAAATATTAATTTTGTTGATTGTATTCCTTAGATTAAAACTTGAAGAAGTCTGTCTCAGAGGAAAAAGACCAATAAATTATAAATTAATAACATTATTTTGAAAAGAGTGTCATGGGGAAGGAATTATGGACTGGTTATTGAGGAGCTGCTTAAAAATCAGATGGAGAAAGTGGTAAAACATGCTTTTGATTTATAGCGTCTTTTAAAAAATTAACATGTGTTGCTTTTAAAAAATTAATCACCTGCTCTGTGCCAGTCACTCTGCTAGGTACTCGAGCATCACATTTAATTCTCTCAAAAGCCCTCTGTGGTATGTATTTTTTTTATCAAAGAGGCGTCTATCAGACTTGAAAGTGGAAATGAGAGAGTCAAGATTTGAACCTCAGTTTGCCCAGCTCAGAAGTCTGAGCTTTTGCATATGCTACCTAGCTTTTTGAGACTCATGGGAATAGACCGTATTTCCCAAGGAGTCTTGCACTTTCCCCTGAAAACTCCAGGCACGTAAGTCAGCATCGCCCTAACTCAGGCACTGGGGACTTATTGGCTCATTATTTTGTCCCTTCTCTGTCTCTACTAAGTAATAACAACCCCTGATGCTCAGGATGGAGCTCCTAGTTTGCTAAGTATGCTTATTTGCGATGTGTAACTTCATTCATTCAGGTGCTGGGTGCTGATATAGGGGCACACAAAAAAGATGTGTGCCCACACCCCCAAAACCCCTGCAGGGAGCTCCAAGCCCAAGCAGAGAATCCACTCTGGGGAATGCAAAAGTCACAGGCACAGCAAGAACACTTAACCCAGGAGAGCTTCCTGGTGGAGGTGATATTTAGATTGAGCCCTAAAAGCTAGGTAAGACTTAGCCAGATAAAGAGGAGCAGGTAGAGTATTCCACTGCATGTGCACAAACCTGGAGGAAGGAGAGAGCACAGCTGCTTCCAACAGCTGAGGAAAGTTCAGTCTGGCTCGAGTATGGAGTACAAGTGGGAGAGGGACAGGAGACAAAGCCTGGGGTGTTATATTCATTGTGATGACTGATGATTGGGCCCTTACAATGAGTCAGACGCATGCATCGTCTCATTCCTTCCTCCCCCAGCCTATGAAGAAGGACTGTTACTGTCTCTAATTTACAGACATGGTTCCTGAGACCCAGAGGAGGAATAGCTTGTTCAAGGAGTAACCCAGGCCTGCCTGACCCCAGAGTGTGGAGCCTCCACTGGGTACCAAAAGCAGCCGGGTGCTCCTGATCCTCCAGGGGCCTTGGCGAGGGCCTGGCTCTATCCTGAGGGCCGTGGGCTGCAGGCAGGCAGCTCTGCGAGGCCAGCACAGTCAGCCTTCTCACCCCTGGCCTGAACTTGTTCCACCCCTCTGGCAGAAGCTTCTGTGACATCAGTGGGCTCCTCCCAGGTTGCTGTTCAGGTCTCCACAATGGCTTCTGTCCCTGGCTGGGGCCAGGCTCTTCTTTTCCCGCCTGCAGAGCCGCAGCTGCACAAAGAGGGGTCCTGAATGAACCCCTCCCGCCTCTGCCCAGATGTCTGGCCCACCGCTGGCCCACTGCTGGGCTGGAAGAAAGACTCCCATCGATTGGGGTCTCTCCAGGGTCCTGCCTGTCTTCCCCGCCTTTCTCCACGGCCAGGAGGCCCTCCGGTGGGGCCAACAGGATGCAAAGGTGACCCCAGGCTGCCAATAGGAGGACCCGTTGAAACAAAAGCCTGGGCAACAAACAGGAATGCTAGCAGGAAACACAGATCAATATTCCAAAGTCAAGTCATGAAAACTGGGTTCAGAAGCCAGCAGCAGCCAGGAGGCCGGTGAGAGTGGCTGTGGAAGACACGGCTTACCCCTTGCTCACTTGCCAGGACCTAGCGGCAGCCGTGGTACGCTAAGATAGAGAATAGCCCCGTCATCCCTCCTGCTGTCCTTGCACAGCCACTCCTACCTCCCTCACCCCCCCCCCTTTCCCCATGGCTTTTGCTACTGAGCAGGGGTGATGATTCTTTGGGATCCACACCAGAGAAGCACGGGCTGTAAGAGAGGAGAAGCTGCCAGGACCTGGGTCAAAGGAGAGAAGATATGCTAGGAATAGGGGCTGTCCTGGAAGTACCCTACAAGGGAAGCCCTACTCTCTTGTGAATAATTTAGTGGGTCCGGCCATGGCCAGACCTGACAAGATCGGCTGGTCCTTGCTCCCCGGGATGGGTCCCTTTAGGGCCAAGGTGTGCTGTCCTGCAGAGACTGAAGGGTGCCTTTCCCCAGTTGGAGAATTGTGTGGCTGTGGATGCTGCCTCACCTGCTTCTTCCTTCTTTTCCATCCTGGCTCCTCTGGCGTCAGCTTTGTTCCCCGTTCCCTAACATCCTTCCTGTTCGGATCCCTTACTCCTCCCAGCCCGCAGCCCCCATCTCTTCCTGCCCTGGTCTCTTTCCAGGCCCTAGCCCTGGCCCACATTTCTTTCTTTTTTAAAAAATAGTTTCATTGATAAAACAACACACAAACATTCTTAACATGCAAACATTCCATACGTGGTGCACAATCAGTGGCTCACAGTGTCACCACATACTTGTGTATTCATTGCCATGATCATTTTTTGAACATTTGCATCACTCCAGAAAAAGAAAGACTCATATACACCATACCCCTTACCCCTCCCTCTCATTGACCACTAGTATTTCCATCTACGAACTTTATTTTAAACTTTGTCCCCCCATTATTTATTTTTATCCATATTTTAACCTTTTTATTGTATAATATAACATCTATACAAAGCAAAGAAAGAAAAAACCAATAGTTTCCAAAGCACTCTTCAATGAATAGTTATAGGACAGGTCCCAGAGTTTGTCATGGGCTACCATACAATCCTCTCAGATTTTTCCTTCTAGCTGCTCCAGAATATAGGAGGCTAGAAGGCATAAATATTTTTTATCATCACTATTGACTTTTTAAATTTTTTGTAAAAAATAACATATACAAAAAAGCAATACATTTCAAAACACAGCATCACAATTAGTTGTAGGACATTTTCAGGGTTTGGCATGGGTTACAATTCCACAATTTTAGGTTTTTACTTCTAGCTGCTCTAAGATACTAGAGACTGAAAGAAATATCAATTTGATGATTTGGAAATATTCATTTGTTAAATCCTATTTTCTCTGGATAACTCCACCATCACCTTTGATCTTTCTGTCCCTCTCTTTAGGGGTATTTGGGCTATGGCCACTCTAACTTTTTCAGGTTGGAAGGGGCTGTCAATAATATGGGACAGGGGGATGGAACTATCTGGTGTTCTGGAGAAGCTGGGCCCTCTAGGTTTAGGACTTATCCGGTCCAGGGACTCATCTGGAGGTTGTAGGTTTCTGGAAAGTTACTCTAGTGCTATCCATATGTTTTACTCATCTGTCCATACCCTAGATAAAAGGAGCATCAGACACAAGGTTTTCACAATCACACAGTCACATTGTAAAAGCTATATCATCATACAATAATCTTCAAGAATCAAGGCTACTTGAACACAGCTCAACAATTTCATGTACTTCCCTCTAACCACCCCATTACACCATAAACTAAAAAGGAATATCTATATAGTGCATAAGAATAACCTCCAGGATAACCTCTTGACTCTGCTTGAAATCTCTCAGCCACAGATACTTTATTTTGTCTCATTTGTCTCTTCCCCTTTTTGATCAAGAAGGCTTTCTCAATCCCTTGATGCCTGGCCCCATCTCACCTGGGATTTCTGTCCCATGTTGCCAGGGAGATTTACAGCCCTGGGAGTCATGTCCTACGTAGAGGGGGAGGGCAGTGAGTTTCCCTGCCATATCAGCTTAGAGCGAGAGGCCTGGCCCACGTTTCTTGATGAGGCCATTTTGATGTAGCGTAGCAGTTCCCTCTCCCTCTTCAATCCCTGACCTCCCTGCCCCTGCCCAGCTCTGGCCAAGGGGAAAAGCCCCTTACCACCCCTGTCTACTACCATCAACCTGACTCATTCCAGCTACAGGGATTTATTGAGCACCTAGTATGTGCCAGGCACAGTGATAAGCACTGGGAATTTTGCTGTGAAAAAGAAACTGTAGAACTCACTGTCTATTTGGGGCAGTGCGGGGTGGGGGTGATGTCCATGAGGACAGCTGGCAGTTCAATCCAGTTCTGTCAAGGGTTGGGTCAGGGGTGAGGACCTGGTGCTCTGAGTACCTGTGAGAGGGTCACCTCCCCTGGTGAGCGGTTGGGGAGCGGGAAAGGCATCCTGGAGAAGGGAACATCCAGGCTAAAATGGGAGTTAGCCATGGAAGGGGTGGGGAAGAAGAAGAGGGAGGAGCATGCTGGGCAAAGGGAACTGCATACCAACTGTTTAGGGGACAAACAACAGCACCACACATCAAGAAATGGTAGGAGGGCCAGGATGAGTGATGTGCGGAGTGTGACTGGGCAGCAAAGAGAGGTAAAGCTGGTGAGGCAAGCAGGAAATCATAAAGGACCTTTAGCATAATAATATTACTAGCTACTGCTTGCTGAGGGATTACTCTGCTGTGCCCTGTGGTTAGAGCGTTGCAAGAATGATCTCATTTACTCCAAAGCACATCCCAAGAAGATTGTATTGTCCTCAGTCGCATTTTGCAGATGAGGAAACTGAGGTTGGAAGAGATTTAAGTAATTTGCTTCAGGATACCCAGCTGTGATGTTGCGGTGGGGCTAGCTTCAAATCCAGGTTTGACTCTTGAGCCCATGACTTCACTCACCACTCTCCACGGCAGAGTCCCTACCCCTCCCTCAGTTCCCATGAAGCACTGGCTTGGGTTTTGGGGAACCAGCCTGGGAGGAAGTCTGAAGCCAGGGCTGGATCTTCCCAGGATGTGCAGGTTGAATGAGGTTTTGCCTGATGGATGGGGAGGTTCCTAGGGATGGTGTGACATTTACTCCTTGTCCGGGCAACTGTGACACTGAAAGGGTCAGTCATTGCCCAGGACCTCGAGCCTCTTGGCACCTGTGTCCAGCATCTGGTCTTCCTGCATGAATGCTGTGAAAGGCCCCACCTTGGATAGAAAGCCCTGGGAGAAAGGCCTCTTCGGCGGGGTGTGATGTAGTAGAGAGAGCACTGGGCAAGGAGTCAGAGGATGCGAATTCTGTTTGCAGTTAATTCTCCCCTCCCGGGCCTTACTGTGAGGAAGGCAGGGCGAGTGTTATCACTTGCTTTTGCCACGTCAGAAACCGAAGACTCTGAGCGCAGAAGAGACTTGTCCAAGGTGCTGAACCGTGCTGGTCCCCACCCAGCTCTTTGAGACTCCCAGACTACCTTCCTGCTTGGGATAAAGACCCTCTGTGATCCTCCTCTTCCCTCACTCCCAAGGCTGGGTTCTCAGCCAAGAGCCCATACCGTGTCCATAGCTAATTAGAAAAGGTGGGCACAGGACTCAAGGAGAACCAACCTTATTTCCTTTCCCAGGAGCTTAGGAGTGGGACCAAGAAAGTCAAGTCAGGACTGGGTGTGGCTGAGAGGGTACAAGCCCCACTTGGGGCTGTGAGCGGCTCTTTCATCCCTGTGACTTGAAGAACACAGAAAGGAATGGGGCAGCCCCCAAATCCTACCCAAGGGAGACTGAGAGAAGGAAGGAGTCAGGGGCCTGATGGTTTGTTTTTAGGACTCATATTCAGGTCGGTGCAGAGTCCTGGCTGCCGCCTGCCTCTGGGTTCCGAGAGTAACCCCCATAACTCATAATGTCCTCTTCCGCTTCTGAGTCCCTGCTCTTTAGATGTAAACAGTCCTCCCTGGTATCCTCCAGTTTTTTCCTGCCCTTCTCTACAGCTTCATGAAAACCCCAATTTTATGGATGAGTCCAACCCCGACAGACAAAAGTGTGAGGTCAAAGGGCCACTCCAGGGTAGGGAGCCCCACAGAAGCAGGGATGGTGGCTGCAGAAAGAGCTCTGAGGCCAGAATCAGGCAGGCGGCTGGGAGCTGGCGGCGGGGCCCTGCGCTGCAATAATTCAGGGGAGTTGGCTTGCGAGTCCAGCCTTGCTGAGCCGGCACTTCTGCTGAGCCGAGGTAATCTGGGGCTGTTTGTGAGGTCTCAGGAGACTCCCAGAGGGAGAGAGCTCACTGCCCCTGAGTCCTCGCCTGGGGCCCGGATCGTTTGCTGTGTCATTGCGGCCAGCTCCAGCTTCTCCTGGGGAGCCAGGACAGAAAGGATGGCGGCTAGGAGAAGGCAGGCTGGCCAGCCAGGGCTTGGGGGTGGACCTGGGAGGTTCCTAGCCTGGCTTGAATGGAGTCATCATTTCAGGAGGCAAACCTCCCCCCTGGATCGGCAGGGCTTGGTCACTGGAGCCACAGACCCAGGGAGCCAGGCCTCTTGGCCATGCGTGTCACGTTACAGCCCATTTGCGAATCCTCCCTTCCTCCCTCTTGCCCCCTCCCCCACTTTCCCCTGATGCTCTGTGGGAGCAAACACCTTTCAAAGGAGGATCAATGCATAGAGAGGGATTTTTTTTTTCTCAAAAATAACGAGACTCTTTAATTAAACTCTCTGTAAGCTCTTAAATCCAGGAAGCTTTTCTGGCACATCTGAAAGCTGAGCCCTGCCCCTGACCTTGAAGGAAGGATGACCTCCGACCTTCTTTCTGGGTGCTGTGGGGCTGCCTCCCTGCCTCCCGCTCCCTTGATTGTGGGTGGCATCGCCTGCCTCTTCCGGCACTTAGCTCACACATGGCTTACCTCCCCCCGCCCTGCAGCGCTGCCCAGTAAGGCGCTCTGCCTACTCCTGCTGGCCCAGCCTCCCAGGGGAGCTGCTGTTGGCTGGGGCAGCCTGGGACAAAGTGGTCTTGGGCTGGTGGAAGGCCACAAACTTGTGTTAGAAGGAGGTGTGACGGAGGGTTACAACAGTTTGTTGAGAGACTGGGGAGACCATTAATATAACGGTCCTTCCCCTAACTTCTCAGAAGGGGAAGGGACTTCCCCACAGTCACCAAGTGAGTGGAAGCAGCACAGCCTTGAAACCATACAATAATTTATCAGCCTAATGATCTTAACGGCTACCATTTATTTATTGAACCCTTACTATAGGGTAAGCAATCTGCTGACTCTGGCTCCTATGATTTCATTTAGCCCCATAATGACACTGGGAAGTAGGTCCCCCCCCCTTATACAGATGAGAAAACAGAGGCCCTAGGAGGTTAAGCCACTGCCCAAGGTCACTGCTTGGCCAGAGAGAGAGCAAGACTTGAACCCAGGATTGCTAAATTCCCAAGTTCCAAAGGCTGCCCTGCAGCGCCCAGTGCTCAGCCCACTCTCCCGAGGGATGAGAATGTGCAGCCAGGTTGGGAGAGCTTTAGGAATACAGTGAAGGCGCCATCTCTGGGGGGTCTCAAGTCAGCCTCAGCCCCTGCTGTACCCAGGACAAGGACAGAGTGCCCGCAGTTCCCCATGGAGCGGCCGGATGGCACATCCCTGTGGGGTGCCTGCAGCCTTGGTCGTCAGCCACTGGGTGTGTGCCAGCCCCACTGCGGGCATCATTTGGGAATGTCAGTAAGGCCCGTACTCCCTGCAGCAGGTTCTCAGACTGTTTGTGCCAATGTTCTGGTGGGGCATCCACTCTGTGCCCAGGTCTGCATTTGTGCTGTCCCTTGTCCTCAAAGTGCCTGCGATCCAGTCCAGAAAAAGAACCTGAGATCCACAGCATTTTTAGAATATAGAAATCCAGCAAGGCTGAGCAGCAAGGGGCCTCAGAGGCCATCTGATCCATCTTCCTGTTTTTCAGATGGTATCCTGAGCTCAGAGATGAGGTGCGACTTGCCTGGAGCCACCCTGCAGACTTGGGACATGAGTCTTGGACCACAGTGGTGCAGGAGCCTGCCTAGCGCCCAGTTCTAGGGCTCCCTGGAAGACTTGGGCCTGGTTTAACCTTGGCCAGGAGGGTCTCACAAGTTGTCCACCAGGCCTCCTGGGTGCCCAGTCACAGGCTGCACAGAGCAGAAGGGCAGTGGAGGTGATACTTCAAGAGCCAGGCCCCTGCTCCTGGAAAAGTGGTAGACAATGGTCAGACTGTGTGGACAGAGAGGAAAAGCCAACAAACAGACAGAGCCCAAAGTAAGAGCAGCGAGCCTGTGGGTGACCGTCCCCAAGGCAGAACAGGAATGCATCAGAGGTCAAGGGCCTGGCCCAGGAAACTGATCCCTGTACTCACGTAAGAAAGCAGGGCAGGCAGCTCAGAAAGGTCTTTCTCCTCCTCCTCTTCCTCCTTCTTATGTTGTATTCCCTCAGGGAAGTACCTGCAGGTATCTGGAAATGCACCATGTGGGGCCTCTCATTTCTCAGAGAGGCCAAGTCTCCAAAACACTTTTCGTCTCTGCAGTTAAATTGCTACATCCTGAACACCTGTCTCCTTTGTCTAAGTGAAAGTCGCCGAAGGGCGTGGACCCCACCTGTCTCATTTACAGCTGCATTCCCCTGCCCCGCCCAGGGTAGGTATTCCAACAATATGTCTTGAATGCAGGCAGGAAGAAACGAAATGATGTGGTGTCTAACTGATTGACTCACGGCTCCAGGTGTGCCCACCCCTCCCCTGGCGTTTTCAGAGCTCCCCGGACTGTGAAGCCAGACTTAGCTGTGGAGTGTTGGCTTCCCCGCTTGCCAGCCCAGGATGGGTATTGGAACAGGAAATCCTGGGTTCTGGGCCGCAGATCTCCAGGGAGTGACCCCATCAGGGCTGGCAGGATACTTCACCCTGAAAATAATTGTCAGCGTATGAAAATTGGAAAATCTCATACTAAAATTAAATTTCTACCTTCTACTCCAAAATGGGGAGGTCTGATGAGAGGGGGCCAAATTCCTTCATTGCAATGGTGACTGGAAATCAGGAGCAGCTTCTTTGCCAGATGGGGCCTGTGTTCTCCAGTTTTGCCACAGTTATCACTGCTCCCTATTGCCACACCTCTCCTGTTTCTCCTTATTCACATGACCTGGCTGCCACCATAAAGGCTTCCAAGTTTGTGACCACCTGGATTATTGAGCATTTGAGAGCTCAGCTATGGCGTTCTGCTATAACAATGAGTCTGGGGTCCATACCATTTTTCTGAAGCACTTTTTATAACTGTTTTAAATTTAAACAAGCTAGATTTATTTAATGTTTAACTTCCTTGCCAAACCAGAATTCTCGAGTGCACTTGTCCCCCATACTAACAGCCCTGGGCGGCCCTGCCTCTTCGGTTCTCACATCCATTTCTTATATATGATCTATTCCCCTTTTTATCTGTCTGCTCCTTGTCAAGTTGTGCTGCTTACAAAGTCTCATCTCTAGGATGGTCTCCTTTATTCTTTCTAAGTATCAGCCTTTCAACCTGCTAGACAAAGAAAAGCCCAAGCTTGTTAGAGACGAGTCTAAAATAAGGTACCAAAGCTCTGAGGCAGGGCCTCAGGTACTCTCTTATAGGACCAGGGCACAAACTCTAATGCATGACCTTGAAACAGCTTCTCCAGAGGACCTGTTATCTTCCCTTTCTGATTCTCTTCAATATTCCTGATAACTCAGGTTGTTGGTGTGTCTCTGGATGAATGAGGTAACGCTAATGCTAAAGCTCATCAGCCTTGCACTTACGCCCATTTCGCAGAATGGATCTTAGGGTCCCAATATGGTGAGAAAGGCAGACAGTCCTCTGCCTTCAGATACGCCCCTCCTCACTCAGTGGAGGCAGAGGTCAGAGCTCTCTGGCATCATATCTTGACACCTCTCCTGCCCCCCAGGCTGTGCCATAGAATTGCTGACCATTTGGAACATTCTTCCTTAGGCCTAACTTGCTTCCTGGCAACAGTCTGGGGAGGTGGAAAGTGTTCAGAGAGAAACGAAAGCACAGCCCAAGGGTAAGTCCTGAGAGGCCCGAGCCCCTCCCCACCTGTTGCTTTCTCCAGGTCTCCACCCCTTCCCTGTTCCCCACCTGTCTAGGATATGGGTCCCTCCTACCACTGATGTTGGGGTAGGCTCAGGGGGCTGCAGTTTGCAGGAGTTCCTGTGGCTGAGGCAGCCCTGGGGGAGGGGGAAAACGGCAATCTATCCCTTTAAACGCGCATTAGTGTCTCTCTCTTGGTCGCCTTCTTTAAAAAGAGAACTTGTCAAGGTTTACATCAATAATAGATAATGGTGTATCACAGTGGCAGTTTCCAGCCAGAGGCTGTTTTGATACTTTCTAGAGAATTTGTCAGCAATCGTGCAGCCCAGGAAGCATGGGGGGTGGGGTGGGGAGGCAGGGATAGAGGGAGAGCCTTCATTAATTTTCCCTCATTTACATTCTTGCTGTTAAATAATGTATTGATTGCTCTCCCTGTCTTTACCTCTCCCTCCTCCCTGAACCGCTCCTCCTGGCACTGGAGTCCTCCCCTCCATGACAGATGAGCTTGTCACAGGCCTTTGACAGCTGAGGGCAGGGGCGGGGCTGGGTTGTCTGTGAAACCTCCACTCCCCCACGGAGCCTCATGGAGAGGAGATCCCTGCTGCCCGGAGAATCTATCTACTATTTCTTGAGCCCTTACCAGGAGCCAGCCTTGAACTAAGTGATTTACAAGGAATCCCATGAAATTCTTGCAACAGCCCTATGCTGGTTGGAGGCTGTTGTGTACCCCAGAAAAGGCTGTGTCCTTTTGATCCATTGCTGTGGCGTGGACTAGTGTGGCTGGGACCTTTTGGTTAGGCTATTTCAATTGAGATGTGACCCTCCCCCTTCACGGGGGGTCTGGATCCTTTTCCTGGAGCCCCTTATGAGAGGATAAAGGGCAGAAAAAAGCTGAAAGCATAGAGAGAAAAACCCCGGAGAAGCTAAGACAGAAGCCACTGAAAGCCAGAAACTAAAAGCAACCAAATCCAGGAGAAAAGGACCAGCAGATGCCAGCCATGGTCCTTCCCATGTGACAGAGGTGTCCCAGATGCCAGCAGCCTTGCTTCAGAGAAGGTATTCTCCTGTTGACACCTTAGTTTGGACATTTCCACGACTTTATAATTGTAACTTGTAAGCTAACAAATCCCCATTGTTAAAAGCCAGCCCCTTTCTGGTATGTTGCATTTCCACAGCTTTAGCAAACCGAAACAAGCCCCATGGTTGTCAGCCCTATTTTACAGATGAGAAAACTGAAGCCCAGAGAGGTCAAGTGCCTTCCCAGGTAAACAGCCAGGAGGTAGTGGAGCCAGCATTTGAATCCAGATGAATCTGGATCTAAAGTTAGGGCTCTTGAACTCTAAACCTGTAAACCTCATACACCTGCAGCCCTGGGAGGCTGCCCAACTCAAGTGGGGAAATGCACCCATTTCTCAAACCAAGAAAGTGAAAAAGGCACATGTGCAGTTGTTTGGGAAAATGCTGGATGGGCTGAGATGAGGAGGCTAGACCAAGGAGTGGACAGGCCACGTCACCCCAAGTGCGGAATTGACAGCCGTGTGAGGAAGTCCTTGCTAGGCGGGTTTGGGCTCGGCCTCAGGAGGGATTTCCTAACCCTAGAGCTCTCTGCCTCTCATCGGCATGAGGTGACACCACCAGGTGTGCCTGGGACAAGGTAGGTGTGGGCTGAGAGCAGTGGGAAGGCACCCCGCTACAAGCTGCTGGGAAAGAAAGGAAAGAGCTTGGCGATACTCAGGGTGGGCTTCACTCTGCTGTGAGGGTCTTCTGTGATCGCTAGTCTGCTTTCTGCAGTCAGATGTTTGTCCTTCCCTGCAGTTTCTCCTTGGTATTTTGGATCCCATCGAAAGCCTTATTTTCAATTTAGCCAAGGGCTACATGGTCTGAGCTATAAATGCTCTTTGTGGCCAAGAACCACTGGAGACTGCTGGGGTGGGGAGGGATGAACTAACGCTGAGGCTGGGAGACCCATTTAACTCACACAGATTCTGAGAATTCAGGAGTGGTCTGGCTGCTAGTTCCCCTTGAAGCACCTGGCTTTAGTGCTTTACCTGACAAACCTTGTCTGGCCCTCCAATACCCCTCCAAAACAGGTGCTAGTGTAACCCCTGTTTCACTGATGTGTAAACTGACGCTGGAAGAGGATAAGCGACTCACCTAGAAATGAACCCAGCTCTGTACCAGTTCAGAGCCTGAACTCTGCGCCACTGAGATCTATGTAATACCTTCGAGCAGGGAGCTAGAAACACACCTGGGGAGAGGAGGAGAGAGGCAGAGAGGACTCTGGGAATGGGCAAGCCTGGTGGGAGGGACTGGCAGAGGTTGCTGATCTGTCACCTCCTGGGGATCCTGAGAATATGTGAGCCGACTGGTGCTCTCACTTCCCATGAGCACCTTCCCAGGAGCTCAGGACACTTTACAAAGAGAGGTCAGTGACATAGATGCTTTAGGAATTGAGTTTATGGATCTATAAGATTTAATAGAGAGAGACATAAAGAGGAGGTAGAAATGGAGTTCATAGACATAAGCATGTATGTACACTGCAAGTACAACCATAAATGTAAAGACATAGCAATCAGTTCCCCATTTGCCCATTCAGTAAAAGTCTATTGAGCCCCCAGAGGCTTTGGGAGGGATGCTGGGTCTAGGGAGACACAGAGATGGAAAAAGCGCAGCCCTCACCTGTGTCTGCCAGGGGTGTCCTGAGAGCTGGGGGCGGCAGGCAGCTGCGCAGGTGCAGAAACAGAGCTGTCCACTGAAGGAAGCATGAAGGGGCCCCTGACTCAGCCTCGGTGTGCGTGGGTGGACATCAGGGAAGGATTCCCAGGAGGGGGCCATGCTGAAGGGAGTCTTTACGCGTGCGTGCGCGCGCACACACACACACGCGGGCATGCAGACATATGCACACGTTTAGTTGAAGTATAATTAAGTTACAATAAAATGCACAGATTTATGTGTTCTGCTCAATTAAGTTTGAACAATTTTATACAGCCATGTAACCATCGCCCAGAACAAGACAGAGAACATTTCCATTACCCTTTCTAGCCAATACCCTCTCCCAATGTTCTGATATTTATGACCATAGATCACATTTGCCTGTTCTAAGATTTCATTTAAATGAATAATATATACTATAAATATTCATTGAGCCTATCTCAAGAGTCATCCTTGTTGTGGTGTGAATCCGTAGTTCATTTCTTTTTATAGTTGAGTAATATTTCATCACGTGGTTGCACCACAATTTGTTGGACTGCTCACCTACTGGTGGACACACGCACTGCTTCCCATTGCTGTCACTGTAAATAAAGCTGCTGTGAACATTCCCAATCAAGTCTTTTTGTGAGTATGTATTTTCCTTTCTCTTGGACAAATACCTGGGAGTGGAGTCACTGGACCACAAGGTAAGTGGATGACTTGACTAAGCAAGAAATTGTCAAAGAGTTCTCCAAAGTGGTTGTTCCATTTAATACCCTTGCAGCAATGTATGCAGTGGACTCGTAAAGCATGACATGGAGTTATCTGGAAAATAGAGAGGGGCTGGGAAGGGGGCATTTCAGGACGAGGGGGTTGTAGCAACAGCATGGTGGCGGAGGCTCTACAACAAGCCACAGGGGCTGCAGGGAGTGGTGGGGTGGTCGCCTGTTGGGGTCAGAACCCAGGACTACCGAGCATCCTATCTGCCTCCCGCAGGGCCAGGCTCTGGGCGGACCCCATGCAGCCTGCGAACAGGCAGTGCACCTGACACCAGCGCTGCAGTTTGGGCTCATTTGGCAGCTCACCCGAGTCTCTGTACTCAGAATTTCACTTGGTCCCTGCCCAGGGAGTCGGGCAGGGAGAAGAGAGCAGTATCCCCCTTTATAGAGGAGACACTAACTACTGAGCTCTGCAGCCTCCCATTCTAGTGTCCTTTTCACCCCATGGTGTGGTTTTCCTGCTAATGCACGACAGCATTATCGGGGCTCCTTGCATGCCCCGAATTGTTCCAGGATCCTGCGGAGGCAGAAAAGGTTAGGATCAGGCTTCTGCCATCCGGGGGTTTATAATCTAGATGGGGAGACCAGCTGGCACAGATGAGGTCATTGCAGGAAATCGCTGTTCCTGAGGGCCTGCTGGGCAGTGGGAGGGTCAGGCTCTGCCCTCGCGGTGTGAAGAGCCAACCCACAGGATGCCAATGAAAGGAAGTCGGGGTGCTGATGAAACCGTAGCTACCGCTCACCCTCCCCCACCCACCTATCGGCGCCAGGTGCTGGCAGGGGTGGTGGTGGGGCAGCGGTCAGGCTAGAGGGGGGTGGCCGCAGGAGGGGGGCCGACCAACCCGGGTTTGATCAGCAGTGGGCTAGGGGGGTTGCAGGTCTGTGATCCGTTCCTCCTCTGCAAATAGGGGTTACACCGATCCCTGAGTCAGGGCAGCGGTGAGACAGTGCCCTCCCTCCCGGCCCTACCTGGGGCCAGCGGAGTCCGAGCCTCCTCCGGCCTCTCCGAGACCCGCCCACTGGGAGCTGCGACACGGGGAAGTAGGTCCAGGGCTGGGCACAGCGGGCACTCACTTGCCCAAGACCAGGTGGGTTGAAATCACACTCACGTAAAACAAAGCCAGGGGAGCTGCGGTCCCTCTGCCCTGATGCCTTCACCACAGATTCCGCTCAGCTCATTCCTTTCCTCCTTCAGGACTTTGCTTGAACGCAGAGCGGTCTTTCCTAGCCACCCTCGTTGACAATGCACAAATCCCTCTCCCTGGCACGAATCCTCTCCTAATATTCTGCATAATGCCCCTATTTACTGCCTCCCCGCCCACTAAAAGCTGAGGCAGGGCTGGGCCTTCCTTGTCCCGACTGTGTCCCCAGTGCCTGATGCAGCGGAGCGCCCTGTCGATATTTGTAGAATGAATGAATGGATGCGAGCACATCCCGAGGTAGCGACCCTGAGAGTTGCCATGACCTCGGGAGGCTCAGTTGACCACGTTCCTGCAAAGCAAACCTGCCTCCGAAGGCGTCAGTGTGTGAGCCGAATTCGGGGTTCCCCTCACCACAATGGAGCACGGAGATATTTTTGCTTCAACTGACCCCGGTTCTGCTATTCTCTGTGCAGGTGATTAGTGTGCGGTTAAATTGGCCTTGGAATGAGGAAGGCTGAGTGAGGGGAGGGCAAGTTTGTGCATTACTTACCTGATCCTCCAGAAACTTCCAGCTAAA
This sequence comes from Myrmecophaga tridactyla, assembly GCA_004026745.1. Classification (NCBI taxonomy): domain Eukaryota; kingdom Metazoa; phylum Chordata; class Mammalia; order Pilosa; family Myrmecophagidae; genus Myrmecophaga; species Myrmecophaga tridactyla. The sequence goes on along the minus strand of PVIY010011978.1, from coordinate 14,529 downwards.
ACTCAGGGACAACAGCCCTCTCTGCAGACACCCGCAGGGAGGCTGCAGGGCCGCTGGGGGCCCAATGCCTGGGAAATGGAGGGGACAGGCCAGGGAGGCTCCGTGTCACAGTCTCCCCGACCTCCACGCAGCCCAGGTGCTCCAGGCATGCAGGGGCCAGTCGGCCCATCACTGTGTTCCCAGGGCCCCGCCAGGCCCAAGCAGGGCCTGGCATTCTGTGGGAGTGACTGGTACACCCTGGCAGCCCTGTACAAGGCACCTACTAGAAGCTGGATGGGTGTGCAATGGCGGAGGGAATGCTCAGACCCACCAGCCCTCCCTAGTGTCTGGGCTGATCCACAAACCAAGGCACAGATGCTTCTCGCTCAGCACGAATGCCAGTTCCGTCACCGAGCTCTGGGCAGAACCCGTTCCCCCTTTTTCACGCTGGCATGTAAGACTTTTAGTCCCAATTTCACGTGCATGCTGCTGTGACCGCAGCCATCCCAGCTAACTGACCTTTGTAGGGTGCTTGCCGTGTGCCAAGCACAGAGCCACATTCCGAACAACTCTCCTCATTTCATCCTCACAACCACACAGCTGGGCAGGCACTGTTATTATCCCCATTTCACAGATGATAAATCCGAGGTCCCGACAGGTAAAGTGATTTGGGCAAGGTCACACAGCCAAGATGCTAGCCCAGGCTTCTCTGGCCCAGACTCATCAGTCCATCCTGCGAAGCTCCACAGTGACCTCGCCTGCTGGGTGGCCCGGAGGAGGGTGCCTGGTCACCTTCGGTGTCGGTTTTGGCCTCTAGAACACGAGCTCTTTGAGAGAAACGACTGCATCTGGCTCTCCCCAGACTCTGAGCACAGAGCTTACGCAGCGTTAGTGGGACCGAGTGCACCGATTCTCAATTTGGAAGCTGGAGCTCCTACCCTTCCGACCTCATCCTGCCTGTTAGCTTATAACCTCTCTCTTTACATTTTGTAAACGAAGTTATCTCCAGCCCAGGGCCTGGAATGAGGGAAACACCCAATAAATGCTGGCTCAATTCCGTCCAATTGGAGGCATAATTCAGAAGCAGAGAGTGATGTCAAAGTCTCCCCAGAGACTCAGGGCAGCTGCCTGCCCCTTTGCCCCTTCCAGCCTCGCACTGTGCCTGGGCCTGGTTTCCATCTCTCTATGTGAACCTGAGCTGTCCTTCCAGGGCATTCTAGCTGCTATTGCCTACGTGACACTAGCCCCATAGTCCATCAACGTATAGTGCAGCCTTTGCTTAAGAATCAGGAGAGAAGAGAGAGGTTCAGCTGCATGGAGGAGGAGGGGAAGTCAGAAGCATGGTGGGTGGTGTCCACTGGATGGGTGCTGAGTCCTTGAGAGGGAGGGCAGGGAGAAGCAGAGCTGCTGGGGGTGAGCAGGGGGCCTTTGGTGCATGCAGCGTGGGCTTGGGGTCCCAGGTGACCATGTGACATCCTGTGCCTGGGGTATGGGTGGTCTGGAAGTCCTCAGCAGTGGCCCCCTTGGCAGGAATACTGATGTTCTTCTGGGGTGGGGGACATCTCCTGGGGCATCTCCTGGAAGGCTTGTGGGCAGGGGAGGTGGATGAGCAGGAGCCAGGGCAGGAGATGCTACGTGCCATGTGGTGGCCACAGTGGCAGGTGTCTGGGGGGCACTCGCAATGCCCACTTCAGGAGCAACCAGGAAAGTCTGGGGGCCAGGACTAGGAGGTCTCCAAAGCTGGTGGGCATTTTGGATTTGCCAGAGGGGAAGTTCCCAGTTCAAGATGTCCAGGTCCTCCAGTTCTGAAATTGATGGGAGATAGAACGAAGGGGAAGAGGTAGAGAGAGATGGAGAGTGAAGGAGGAAAGTTGTCAGGCGGAGGCACCTCTGGCTAACGAGGGGAGCGGCAGAGAAACACAGGTGAAAGGGCAGAGCAGAGAGATGGGCAGAGATGAAACGTGTTGGAAGAGCTGAGTTAATGGAACTACTAAGTGGTTCGTATTTCCCACTAATGAGGCCCCCTCTACGGAGGGAGGGGACGGGCAAGAAAGCACCGTGGCTCGAATGACTCAAGGCACTGGAGCTAATGAAGTCACCGGAGACTCAGGATTCCTTGGGCACATCTGACATGGCTCCGTGGCCATGCTAATTTAATTCAGTCTGAGGATGACCAAAGGAAAAAACAAATCCCCTGTTAAAATGATTAGCTTGAGAGACAGGAATTCAGGGTGAGGGCTGGGGGTTAGGGACAGGAACTCAGGGGTTGTCTAACACGGACGAGGGTCCCAGAATAGATGCCGGGATCAGGAGGGGCTTCCAGGCAACGTGTCTGAAAGGGAGAAACAAAGCCGCAGTGCACAGTGAAGCCAATCTGCAGAATCAGGTGAGGCCCGCAGTCCTGGAGGCTGCGTGGCCCACCCCACCCAAGGCCAGCTGTGTCCCCCGAGACGCACAAGACAAAACTCATCAACTAATGATATTTATCCAGCACCTTGTGGGTGCAAAGGGCAGACACCAGGAAGCATCAGATCCTGCAGGGCTGACTCTATTGGCTATCTGGCTTTAAACAGCATCCTCTTCTCTCAGCAGGAAGGCCCATTGCCTCCCCATGGCCCAAGGGGCCCTGGGGTCCACCTCTGCTCACCTCTCCAGACATATCTGGCATCATCTCCTCCCTCCTTAGTGTGCCAGTCCTTTGGGTCCTCCTTTGTGCCCCAGGGTCTTTGTACCTGCTGTTTCCCTTGCCTGGAATGCTCTCTGCTGCTAACTCCTTCGTGTCCTTCAGCTATCTGCTCAGAGGGTAGAGAGCCTTGGCTATGCACTGTCATTGCACCCACAACCTCTCCTTATAGATTTCATCATAATTGGAAATAGTCAATTACTTATGGGTCTGTTTGATGTCTGTCTTCCTGGTTACTTTCAAGTCTACGAGAGCAAGGACTGGATCGAACTATTCCTTGTTGCGTCTAGTGTCCAGCCAGGGAAGGCACATTGTAACTATCTGCAGAATGAACAAAAGCCTGGAGGGAGGAGGTGGGAAAGGGCACACCTGGGGCCAAACCGGCCTGGTGCTGCATCTTTAGGTCCCAGAGTGAGAAGCAGCCAGGAGGCCCCCCGCCAGGCAGCCATAGCTGGAAGGGATCCTATGGGTCAGCTGGCCTGTCTTCTTCATTTACTATTGGAGAGAACAAGGCCAAGAGACAAGGTCCTGGCTGAAGGTCACACAGTATGTCTGCAGCCCAGCCCAGCACTCATTCTGTCCCTCCCACTGCTTCCCTCCTAGCATCATGTAGTGATGTGTCAAAGGGTTCAGGCAGCTGCATCTGAGGGCAAGTCCTCAGAATAGGGTGGGGGGAGCATTGGTGGGGACCCTGAGGTGCTTTCCAGAGGGTGCCAAAGACAGGGTACATTTGGCTGGAGTCACTCCTGCATGCTTAGCCATCAGAGGTTTCTTTTCACTCTCTTCAAAGAACTTCAGCTTTCCTTTAAGTCTTTTCATTTCACTTAATTATCCTCAAGCCTAACAGCAAGTGACAGGACATGAGGGATTTAGGGGGGCCCAGGGGAGCTTGCATCGGGGCTGTAATCTGGAAGTGGTGAGGATGGGGAAATGGGCAGGCTGAAAGAAGTGGAGAGTCTCATCAAAGTACAAAAACGTTTTGCTCCATTAGAGAAGCACATGTCAGAGTTGTTAAGAAGGTCGGGTCTGGATTCAGACTCACCTGGGTTAAGTTCCTTACCCTCTCTGAGCCTAATTTCTCCCTATTTAATATCAGAATAATGGTGTATAGCTCCAGAACGTATTGTCAAGGCTTATTGAGAGACTAGCACAGTGCCTGGCACATGGTAAATCTTCAATAAATGACAGTGCTCCTGCATGATAGATGTCAGGAGAGGTTCAAAGTCCTTGAGCTTGATTCTAAATCTTTGCAATTCCAGCCATGAAGGAAGGTGCATCTCTGCCTGTTACCATGCAACAATCCCAGTGGCTGGCATAGATTCCAGGACATTGGAGAAGTTCAATAAATACACATTGAATGGAAGATTAAATGAATGTGTGAATGAATGAAATCCAGTAGCTTTTCTATTCTCCAGCTGCAGAGGCTGGTTGATTATTTACCTGTGCATTGCTTGCTCAGCCTAGCTTTTCCTACATTCTGGTATTGTCTTCCAGCCTCCAGACCATGTTTGCACTATTGATATTCACAGTATTCTTTCCTGCGTTGATTGCTAATATGCACACCCCACCTCCTACCTTACCCCTCCCCACCAGGGTGACTCCACTGAGCTCTCCCAAGTTCATGACTAATTCCCCTCCACAAACGTTCGTGCTTACGCCAGGCAGCCTCCTAGATCAAGGATTATTTCACAAAACTGCTTTTTTCTTTGTGACCTGTATTCATTAGCCGCTGCAAGGGTCACACAGTCTGGGCTGGTTCAGAAGGGCCACCTCTGAGCAGACAGTTCCTGCAGAGGGGAAGCTGCCCCAGTGGGGAAGTTCATCACTGGCCAGATCTAGTAACTAGAATCTATGTGAGGAAGCAGACACCTGGCTATGGAAGGGATACCTCTCAAAGGAGGAAATATTAGATTGAGCCATATATGACATTTCTGATATGCAATCATTTGTTGACATACGCAAATGGCAATGCAGACTGATAGAACCATCTGAGGTTGGTCCCACTGAGAGGCAGGGGAGGAAAGATCAAGGGATCGGGAATCAGAAACCTGGGAAACAGTTCTGGCTTTGCTGCTTACTAGCTGTGTAGCTTAGGAAATGTGGCTTCATCTCTCTGGGCCCATTGTTCAAGTGTGGTGTGAATCATAGGACCGCCTCATAGGGAGGGCATGCCGCTTCAACGGCATTGAGTACATCAAGTGCCTCCTTGGTGCCTGGTGCAAAAATCAGTGCACGCTGAATAGTAACTGCTTTAGCATTAAGTAGTAGCTCATGGGGGCAATTGGAAGGGTGCAACCAGGTGCCAGGCATTCATTTCATTAGCGGCTTCTCAGGAGTAGACCCCCAGGGGACTCCAGGAGACGTTGGTGAAAATTCACATTCGCTTGATAGCAGAGATGTCCTCTGGGGCCCGTTCCCATCTGTGTATAAGCCTGAACCTCATGACAGCACAGTCCTGGCAGACAGGAAACTCAAAAAACTTTAGTGGAACGAATGAGGCAAATCTATCAGCTGACCTCCTCAAAGACTGAGAACTGGGCTTTCAGAAATGTGAGCTAAAACAAAAATCAAAGCCACGGGTGGAGGACGTTGGAAAGTGGACACAGGAGGAAAGCAGTAACCAGCTCCCAGAGGAGGGGACGCTGTCCATGGGAACATGGAAATCATGGGCGTTTGGAGCCACCAGTCCACCTGATTCATAGCAATGACCCATGAAAACCACACACCCACTGGAACCACCCCAGCCTCTGTGGCTTCCAGCTCTGCTGTTTCCTTATGGTGAAACTGTGGCCCAAAGAACGATGCTAGAAGAGTTGAGCATAGCTAGGTTTTTGACCTGGATAGAGCAGAGAGCACTGCAATCTTCCCCTGCCTCTAAGAATGTTCTCATCACTTAGAAATTACATTGATTTCTGGAAACATTTATTGAGTACCCACTCCACGCCACGCGCTATGCACTAAGACGAGTACCAGATTAGAGAGTCATAAATACAGCACACTCCGGCGCACGTCAGCCTGTAAGAGAGGCTCTGGGGCCAGCTCTAGGTCTCTGTTTGGGGCCCAGCCGATAGGTGGCACCAGCTTCTGTGCTTTCAGAAAGACCATGGAGCATTTGAAAATTGCATGGACTCCCAGAGAAATGAGAGGAACATTTGGGGCTGGGGATCTGGAATCTTCAGGAGACATGAGCTTTCGACGCCCCCTGCCCGGTTGCTGCTTTGTTTTATCAGCCTGTTGGATATTAATATCAGACCCCTCAGGGAGCCAAACTACTCCATCAAGGTGGGTTACTATATGTGCATGTGTGGTTTTGTGCAGTGAAGGTAGAAATACACTTTGGTATTTCTTTTCAATTAGAAATATATCAATGCTGACAAGGAACAGAAGCAGGAACATGATGAAATCATAAGGTTATTGGAGCATGGGTGCACGATGGGAAAATAAGATAAGTGAAAATCAATTCTCCCCTGGATGTGTGCATGTGTGTGTGTGTGTTAAACTCCAGCCAATAAGAAAATGTTGCTTACTCTGAACAGCTCTCAGAGCTAACACTGGTGGAGCAGGGGGCTTCCTGGGGGAGCTCCGGGAGTCGTTACAAGATTGGGGGTGAACAGAGGCATGTAGAATGATTTGTGGCAGGGCCTGGTCAAGTTTCTCTTGCTCCCACTTTTGCCGAAGGTGTCCCTTGAGGCGGCTCTGTGGTCTTCGCTGGTCTCATCTTGGCCTGTCCGAGCCCTGCTCGGAGCCCTGCACACTCCTCCCTGCAGCTTTCCTAAAGGGACGCTCATCACGTCAAAAAGCCCAGTGATTTTAAAGTGCCTCTCTCTTCTCATCCTTTGATTCAACCCCTCTTCCCCCCGAGGTCCGCGAGAGAACAAAGGGCATGCCTGAGTGGTAACCTGTCCCTCGTGTCTGCTTTCATTTCAGGCCCCTGTTGATAGGAGAGAATTTTGATTGCTAGTTCAGTGGCTTCTTCCTCTCCTTACTGTGGGGCAGCTAATGCCCCCAGTGTGCTTCCTGAGTGTAAGAAAGAAGAGCCTCTAGTGGCCATGCCTCAAAAGAAGGATTCTTTCACTTGCTCAACAAATATTGGCAGCAACTATCTGCTGACACCGTTGTAATGGTTAGGAGTGGATCAGTTGTTAGACCTTTAGACAAAAGCTTTGGCCCTGCACGATATGATGCTCCAGTGGGCAGTGCAGTGGGCGAAGAGCTATAGAAGCGAATCTGGCCTCTGCTGCTTATCAGCTATAAGATTATATATCCTAGTCTCAGGTTTTTTTTTTTCTAGTCTCAGTTTTCCCATCTTCAAAATGGAGAGAACAAGATTATGTCCGTTTTCTCTTGCCACAATAATGCTGCATAAAAACTATCCGCCCCCCCACCCCCACCCCGAATCGTAGTAGCATGCAGCAAATAAGTGTTTATTTCTCACTCCTCAGGAGTTAGCTGGGGATCAAAGGTCTTGCAACTTTGCAGGTCTTGGCAGGGCTTGTCCACACGTCAGCTGGCTGTGCCTGTAACTGGGCCCTGCTTCACCCATCTTTTGGTCTCCATTAGGTCAGCTCATGCATGTTCTCATGGTGATGACAGAGGTGCAAGAGTGAGAACAAGTCTCATGAGTGAATTTTGAGCCTCTACTTACGTTAATTCCCAAGTCCCACTAGCCAAAGACTCAGCAGGTTCCAGAGCGGGTCACTTGGTAGAGTGTTGATACAGGGAGGGATGAAGCACAGCTTCCATTATTTGCAAACTACCACAAAACCTTTCCTCCCGGGACTATTGGTGAGATTAAATGAGAAGAAGGGGATAAAGTCCTCAGTCCCATTCCTCACACATACCAAGGGCGACTGAAAGGAGCGGTAACAAAAAGAACAGAGGTCTTTGCGTGAATGAAGGCGAGGGCCAGGCAAGTCTTGTTGGAGAAAAAAGTTGGCCATAAGGTGGGCTGTTTTTCTGGAGAGAAGGGCAGCAGATTCCAGCACATTTTGTCTCCACATCTGCCAGAGGCTAATGGTTTACCTTGGAAGGCCTGGGGAGGGAGCGACTCATTCCTTATGGGAATGTCCAGTCCTCCCAAGACTCTACCTCATACTAGAGGAACGGTTTCAGGGACCATCAAACGAGGTGGCCAGTGCTGCAAAACCATTCCCACAGTCGTCACAAAACTTCCAAAGGACCATAGATAAGGGGGCTTCCTGTTTGGGAGTGATTGTAGCATGGACCAGAGGCAGGAGGATGAAGCAGAGACCAGTCAAATCCTCTTGCGTTTCTCTGGGCACAAAGGAGAACTACATTTCCCAGCTCCCCTTGTGACAAAATAGGGCCACATCACTGGATTCTGGCCAATGGGATGCCTTGGGCCCCTCCGGCCTGGTCACCCACAGCTTGCTGTTAGATGCAGAAAGTTCAGTGAAGGGTTCCAAATCTCTAAGGTAGGGGTTAGAAAAGTACCACCCGTAGGCCAAATCCAGCCCACCACCTCTTTTTGCAAACAAAGTTTTATTGGAACATAGGCTTTATATTGTCTATCCTGCTTTTGTACTACAGCGCTAAAATTGAGAGATTGCAACAGAGAGAATATGGCTGGCAAAGGTTAAAATATTCCCTGTCTGGTACTTTCCAGAAAATATTTGCTGACCCCTGTTCTAGGGGATGGTTGGAAGGAGTCTGGGTCCCTGAGTGATTGCATGGAGCAGTCTCTCCTCTTCCAATAACCTACGTTGGACTGTGACATAAACAGGAAAGAAACCTTAATTGTGTTGAGGCCTCGCAATCTGGGAACTGTTCATAGTAGCAGTCATTCTGCCCTGAATAGACACAGCCCGAATTGCTGCCATCCAGCAGACATGGCTGCTGGCCCATCGGTACACTGTGCCTGGGCCCTGCTGTCCCTAGAATTCATACAGGCACCAGTCTGACAGCTGAGAACCAGAGAACATTCCACAGTCACCCAGACCTGGTGATCTTGAACTGGCGGAGTGACTTTTGCAGAGTGGTGGGAGCCCTTCCTTGCTCATTGGAGGATAAGGCAATCCAGAGAGTGGGGAGAAGGTAGTCCCTGGACAGGCTGCCCTGGTGTCTTGGAGAGGCAGCATTGCTCTCAGGCTAATCATTTTCAGGAACGTGATCTCGAGGGTTTGTCAATTACTGGCTGTGTGATCCTCAGTAAATTACTTAACTCTCCCCCACCCCATGTCCAGGCTTCAGTTGTCTTATCTATAAAATGGGATGATGAGTACCTACATCCTAGAATTGCTGGTAATAGTAGGGTCCTCAGCAGAGGGGTACATCTCCACCTGGAATGTGGGGGCCCCTGGAGTAGCATTTACTCACAGAGTATCATTTCTCTCTCACTCTCATTCTCCAGGCCATGGTCCTTGGGACCAGAGCCATATCCCTTCCTCTATCTCTCTGTCTGTATCCGAATTTCCTCTTCAAGTCATCAGACATATTGGATTAGGGTCCGTTCTAATCCAGTTTGACTTCATTTTGACTTGCCTAATTCCATCTATAATGATCCTATTTCCAAATAAGTCAGGTTCCAAGGTACTGGGGATGAGGACCTCAACACATCTTTTTGGGGAGCACAGTTCAATCCATAACAAAGCACCAGCTGGAGCTGAGGGTGTGGCTTTGTGACTGTGTGTGTGTGCGCGCGCGTGTGCGTGTGTGCGTGCATGCGGTTGGGGCGGGGGGTGGGGGGGGGTGCAGGAAAAGAAGGCAGAGCATGATAGAACAAGCCAGGTAGGCATGACGGAGAAGCAAACGAGACACATTTTTCTATTCATAGGTACAGCCTTGAACCACAGTTTTTGCTGGCAGTTTCCACTGCTCAGAGTTCTTAACAGAAGAACTTTTGAAATGAGCTGTTCTGGGAATATGTTTCCCAAGCTATGAATTCTTTAACCAGCATTATTTACCCTGTTCCTTCTCAGACTAGCTTTTAATTCTACATCCCGATCTGGCAGCTCCAGAGGTGGCAAAGAGAACAGGTGGAAGAGGAAGGGATTCTCAGATTTTGCAGGGCATGACAGCTTGTTGGTGCTGAGAGACAAGCAGAACAGGAGCGGAAAGACATGTGCTCAAGTGGCTGTGTTGTCACTGATTTGCTGGGTGTCCTTGAGCAAGTTACTTACCCTCTCTGGTCCTCAGTTGACTCATCTGTCAAGGGTTAAGTAAGGCACTGGAAAGGCCTTACGGCGAGTGAGGGACTGGTATCACATGTGTCATACCACACATTGCCTGCTGAGCCCAGAGGCAGCCAGCAACTTGCTTCTAATCACACAGCCAGTAAGGAACAAACACAGTCTAAGCATAACTGCCATAATCCCGTGGCTTCACACTTTGTAAAACTAAGATATTCCACCATCAAATAAAATTTGCAGCCAAAGTTAAACTGTAAAAGAGGGGAAAAATAGAGTGGCAGGTTGGGGTAGAGGGTGCTGCAGCTGGGGTGGGGATGGGGGCTGAGGAGATCAGAGCATGGGGTGGGGGGAGACTGAAGCTGTGACAAGGACCCTGGGGCTGGAGCCACCATGAGGCTCCTGGGAAGAGCATATGAAAGCCAAGAGGCTGGTATTCCTCTCCTTCCACCCCAACCTGGCTTGGCTGAAACATGGGGAGATTCTGTAATCACGAGCCTCACCTTTCTCATCTATCAAATGGGCTGTTGCAAGAATTCAGGGTGCCATTGCATCTGAAGCACCTGGTACCTGCCTGGCCTGTAGTTCATACTAAATGGGTGATTAACCCCAGAAGGTGCAGAAGGAGGTCTGTTCAGGAAAAGGGACCAGGAGATGGAGCCTGTTTGTACCTCTTTGAAGAGCAAACCCTCCTTAAGTAAGGCTGAGAACCTTGTGGAGGAGCTGGAGGGTGGTGGGGGTGGGTGGGGGCTGTGGCAAAGTGCCCCTCGGGTGCAGTTGCAGGCACCCATCTCTAAAGGAGGGATTGAACCAGAAGACCTTGAGGTCCCTTCTAGTTTGAAGGCTTAAATAAGCCCTCTCCCAGGACCCACCCTCCCCATTGCTAAGGGGACGGGGTGGGAGGGGGGTGGGCAGGGGAGGGAGGGAGTGTTCTGGCTTCTTTCCACCCACACTGGCCCTGGGGTTCCTGAGAAGCTTGAATTCATTAGCAGCTGCAGCTTTGAGCGTTGATTAAAAAGATTCTGTCTTTTTTTTTCCCTTTCTCTTCCCTCCTTGGTTCTTTCCTGAGCAGTGATTTCAATTTGCAGCCGCTCTCTCTAGAGTGGAGAGGAGGGTGGGGTTAGGTCTGCTGTCTCCAGTCCACAGCTAAACCTGGGGTGGGGGTGGGGGTGGGGGTGGGGGTGGGGGTGGCGGTGGGGGGCCTGGGCCCAGGGTCCACCCTGTCCCTTCTTTCCCCTTTCCTTCCCTGCTCTTTCCTCTCTTCCACTTCCTTCCCCACCCCCTCCTGCCCCTCCCTCAGTCGCTGGCCGAGATCTGACACACCTGCAGTGCACATTGATTGCCTGATTAAGGGGAGATTGATTGGTCCCTGCTGTCATTAGCATATAGTTAGCGGTGACCCCTCTGCTTGGCCTCAGGCCGGCACTGACCTGGATGGATGCACGCTGGGAAATGGGAAATGGGCGAGAGGAGGGGGGGCTGGAGCTTCAGATTGCCCAGGTGGGCCTTGGCGCCGACAGAGGAGCGCTTGGAGCCCCCGTGGGAGGCTCCCTCGCTTGGCTTGGCCCGGGGCCTTCCAGTGGTTTCAGTGGATCTGTTTTCCTCTCTTCTGAGTGGGAAATTAAATGCAATGCTTGGTAAGAAACATTGGCCGGACTCCGAAGAGAAGCAGGAACTTGCTTTGCAGAACCCCGCAGCATCTCTTTCCCCACTCTGCTCCCGACCCTCTGCCCCCCGGGAGGGGAGAACCCCTTTAAGCTGTGCTCTCCTTCTGGGAGACTTACTTTCAGAGTGCTTTTACCCTCATGATCCTGTATAGAGACGCAGCTGGCTGTGGGGCGGAGGGAAAGGACGGCTGGGGTCAGAAGGTCTAGTCAGCTGCCCTCCAGCTGCAGGGCTGCCCCCTGGGCTCGCTCAGCACCTTGATTTAGTCTTTTCCATAGACTTGGAACTTTTTATTTGATGACTGTCTCCCACAGTCCCTGAAGGCATGAACCCTGACTTATCCCACATCTGGGGCCTAGCATAAACCCCCGGTTGTGGGATAAAGATGGTATATCCACTCCCTTTTCCATTCCCCAGAGGAAAACAATTTTGAAACCATCAAGAGTACATAAACCTAGCTATATATGCTATAAAGCCAAGTCACAGTTCATTTGTCCAGTGGCTGTAAAAATTGCAACTTTTTCAAACAACAAAACCAGAAACATCACGGGCCCTGGGAGAGGTCGGGAGGGCAACTCCGGAGCCCCAGGCCCAGAAGGAATCTTCCAGCCCTGGCTGCTGGGAGACCCTGAGCAGGGCTCATTCTCTCTGTTGGTCCTCTAAACAAAACCCTGTGCAGAGGGTGTGGCTGGGGCCTGGAGAGGGAGCATGCCGTGTTGGTTTGAGTGCAGTTTTGGGGTGGAATTTCAATCCTGCTCAGCCACTTGGCAGCTTTGACACGTTCTGCAAGCTTGCAACATCTCTGAGCCTAATTCTTCTCATCTCTAAAATGGGATAATAATGACTACCCTCAAAGGATAATTGAAATGGATAATCCATGTGCGTGGCACACAGCACTCAACAAATAGTGAACAATGGAAGAAAGACTGACATTTGATGTTTTCACTCTGATATGTAATTATATAACATATTCTTGGGAACAAATGTCAAGGGAACATGTCTTGTTCATCTCGGTGTCTGCTATGGGGCCTGCACAGTGTCCAGAACAGGGCAGGTGTGCAGGAGATATTAGATGAGTTGAGTCATTTCAGCTCAGGTGCTCGAGGGCCCTGCCCAGAGCCTCTTGACAAGATGCCTGGCTCAGCCCTGTGAGCAGTGACCCTTTGCCCAGTGCTTTAGACAGTGGCAGCGATGAATGAAGTCAAGCCTAGAAAGCCCTCGAGCACCTTGGAAGGAAGATTCTTCACCTAGCTGTAGCCAGGGCAGCCATGGACCTGTGGGTGGCAGGGGGAGGCTAAGGAGGGGAGCTGGAGAGGAGAGAAGGCCCTGAGAGCATCACTTGCCCAACAAGGGGCAAATGTCCTGTACTGATCAGGCTGGGGCAGATGTCCATGTCCCGAGTCACATGCTGAAATCCCTGGGAGGTGAAATCCCGTGGGCTCCTCGGTAAGGGCACTTTGACTTCCGGTCAAGAATGGGACTGGCGGGATGTCTATGGGAGAGCCCAAGTTTCCTGAAAGAGTGGGCAGACAGGAAATCCCAGATAGGACCGGGAAAGGACCCAGGGGACAAGAGCGGGGCTGGCTGGCACCCAGCTGAGATACCTGGGATACAGGAGTCTCCAGCAGGGCCATACAAAGTTAGCTGTGCCAGCCAGGGAGGGGAGGCAGCCCCAGCTGGCTGGGCTGGAGAAGTCTTCCTGTGAAGTTGCTTCGAAACCTTGACTAATAAGGTTTTCTTCTCTTTCAAAATTGAAGGAGTCAGTAGCTTCATATAGGACCCTTGTCTTTTTGGTCCATCCCTGCCAGTCCGATTCTAGTCCTCCTGCCAACTAAAACCCCCCAACTAGTTTAGTATGAATCTGCTAGTTTGGGGGAGGGTTGTTCTGTTTTCTTTTGGTGCAAGGCCTCTTGACTGCCCTTCTGGGTTCTGCCTCCAGAGTGACTCTAGAATCCTATAGCCAAGGAGCCTGGGTAGTGTCTGAACTGGGATCAAGGGGTGGAAAGCTACGGGGAGACAGATATCAGCTAAATATAAGACCTTTTTTTTTCTTCACCAAGCTGTTCAAGATCGGGATGGGAGATGCCACAGCAGTTTGGATCTGTTTCAACGCTAGCATCTGGCCTGCGGTAATGTCAGCTTTTCTCTACGGGGACATGTTCCCTGTGGGCCCCTGGGCCCCTAAGGATTTAGTGCTCAACACTTGTCCTTTAATAGTCATGGAGCGAGCCAGTGACCTGGGAGGGAGCAAGGGAGTCTCCCGTCACCAGAACTGGGCAAAGACAGGTTTTTGGTCTCTTACAGGGCTCTGGGGGAAGGGATTCACACCACAGCCGGTCACTGGTACCGGACAACACCCTGGGATTCCCTGAGACCCGGGTAAGATGCTGGAGGCATGGTTGGGGCACATCACTTCATCGCTGGGATTTGTTTCCTGGGCTGTACCCTGCCTTCTCTGCCGAGGTGGGTGAAGCTGTGAAGCTTGTGAGTGTGGGACGCCATCCAGAGGCCAGACTTTAGCAAAGACTGAGCAAAGTCCCTCAGATGGTGGCAAGAGCTGCCGCAGAGCCTGTGCCCCTTTCTCAGGCAGAGCCGTTACAGGGAAAGGAAGCTGACTGCAGCCCAGCCCACAGGAGAGCGGAGGAACAATTGAGAAGGCACGAGAAGTCTCTAGTGGTACCCAAGAGACAACACCTGTCAACGAAGGACAAGACAAAAATCAAGAAAAAGTAAGCATCAGACAGTGCACTCAGAGTCAATTTAGTGCAGGGCAAAACCCCTAGCAGAAATTCAGTTATTAATTAATGTGCTCATATGTCATCCCTCCCTTCATTTAAATCACCGATAGATACCACGGCTTTTTTTTTTTTTTATAAACTTTTTTATTAATTAAAAAACTTAACAAAAGAACATTAAAATATCATTCCATTCTACATATACAATCAGTAATTCTTAATATTATCACATAGTTGCATATTCATCATTTCTTAGAACATTTGCATCGATTTAGAAAAAGAAATAAAAAGACATCAGAAAAAGGAATAAAACGATAATAGA
>PVIY010011977.1:0-63510 GCA_004026745.1 Myrmecophaga tridactyla | reverse complement strand
GGTATGGACAGATGAGTAAAAAATATGGATAAAAAATAAGCAAATAATAGGGGGGACAAAAATTAAAATAAATTGAGTAGATGGAAATCTGGTGGCCAGTGAGAGGAAGGGGTAAGGTGTATGGTATGTATGAGATTTTTCTTTTTATTTCTTTTTCTGGAGTGATGCAAATATTCTAAAAAATGATCATGGTGATGAATACACATCTATGTGATGATATTGTGAGTCGTTGATTGTACGCCATATATGGAATGTTTGTGTGTTAAGATTTATCAATAAAAATATTTTTTAAATGGGAGAGGACCCAAAGTCACTCAAATACCATCCTTTTAGTAGGATCTCTGAGCCAGCAAGTTAAAATAGTTATCACTTGCATTTTTAATTCCCCAGGTATTATTGGAGTGAGGGGAGAGAAAGCAAGCAAACCTTAGATGGGGAACCTGACCATTTGAATTCTAGTCCCTCTCTACTCCTTCTTCTATGTGACCTTGGGCAAATCACTTTTCCTAACTAGGTTTCAATTGCCTCATTTTTAAACTGAAGAAATTTGATCATTTCTAAAGTTCTTTCCAGATTTATCATTTGTGAGTCTGTGATTTCATGAGCTTGGATTAGCACAGAATAAAGTCTGGGAACATTTTTGTGATGATTTACTAGGACATGTAATGCCTGAACATGGTCAATTCTGGAAACATCCTAGAAGGTTGATAAAACTGGACTGTGTTTGCCCACTGCTACCTGAGTAGATGTGGGGGATTCCCCTGGTGAGGATTTTATGCAGGAAAAAAAAGGTTGAGTTCATTTGTCTTCCTGTTACAACACAGAAGATCAAGCTTCTGCTGATTACAACATATGGCAATCTTTGAACTTTTACCTATTACTTGCAACAATAATATAATTCAATGAATAGATCAAGGGGGTTTTTTCCTAATTGCTTCACCATATTTAATACCTTTAGAGAAAGGGGCTACAAAAAAGAAAGACTTGCAAGAAGAGAGCTATTCCATTGCTAGAGAGTGGGAATGCTGCTTCCAGAGGCAATCTTTACCAACTTCATGCCTGCAGTGTTGTTATGGATTCAATCTTTGGACCAGGGCTTTTTTTTTTTGAATGCCAAATTGGCAGAAAAGATTTCATGAGAGAGTTGAACTATTCAATATTCAATTTCAGAGAGCAGAAAAGAGGCCATTCTTTGTCACTTGGGCCCAAAACTCTATTCAAAGTCAAGCATTCGATGAGGGCTTAAAAGAAACTCAGAACTGGTTCTAGTTCTACAGAGCAAGGGTCACCTCATGTGGGTGTACAGGTTGTTTAGTGCACTTATCAGAAAGAGCAAGTAGAGGCTGAAACCCCCAGTTCTTCCTCCACTCACTAAGCCATGCATCCCAGCAACAGTTTGTATCAATGGGGAAGGGGAACCTTCCCAATTTACAAAGAGGAACTAAATGCCATTAGGTGATAGAAATGTCTTCTTCATCAAAAACTGATTGCAATGCTGTGTTATAAATTCTTATTCTAAGCCACGAATGGTGTAATTATTGAAATTGCCCAGTCAACAAACCTGATCCAGGTAGTAGAAGCAAATGAGAGAGTAGGTTTAACCTGAAAGTCCTATGAGTGCAAACATAATCACATACAAAAAAATTGTTTCTGAATATTAGAATGTCAAAAGACAAGCTAAGATTATGAAGGGGAAGATTTTTTAAGGAAGGAAACCAAATAACTTAGAAAAGTCCTGCTGTAGCCTTTGAAATAATAATTAAATTTACAGAAAGGCGCCCACATTGTGTGGCCCAGCAGCTTATCAATCTGGCTATCATACATTGGTTTGAAGAGAGATTAATGATACATAAACAAACTGATCCCAGGGCTTGTTCAAGGAATGTCATCAGGTCAGTACATATTCAGACTAACTTCCCAACAAGTTTCAGGCATGTGATCAAGTCAGTACATACTCAAACTGACTTCCCACAACTATGGCATAAAGAAAATTCAGATTTACAGTGATGAATTTTTCTAAATCACCAAACAGAAATAACTTTATATTGTACTCAGTTTAGATTTTGTTACTCCTATTGACAATTGATAATCTAGGAGTGAGGTATATACCAACTGAGCAGAGAACCAATGCCCATGGCCATTCGGTAGGACATATAACACATTTTGGGCGGAGTAGTGTGGGGGGGAACCTATATTTAAAATTTTTTATTATACAGGTGTTTTAATTGTGAAATATAACATATATGCAAAAAAGCAATACATTTTCAAGTACATTTTAACAATTAGTTATAGAACAGATTTTAAAGTTTGGTATGGGTTACAGTTCCATGATTTTTCATTTTTTCCTTCTAGCTGCTCCAAGATACCAAAAAATAACATGAGACCAAAAGAAATAACGATATGATGATTCAGAACTCATACTCATTTATTAAATCCTATTTTCTCTGTCATACTCCTCTTTTTTTTCTTTTTTGGGGAGAATAACATATGTACAAAAAGCAATAAATTTCAAAGTACATTGCAACAATTAGTTGTAGAACAGATTTCAGAGTTTGGTATGGGTTACAATTGCACAATTTTAGGTATAACACATATTATTAAAGGTCAGAAAATGTCTAACTATTATAATTTTATACTTAGAAAGTTTTTCAAATAAAGTTATTCTAATTACTAATTTTTACCATTTAAAAAATTACAGGTACTTTTTAGCGAATTGCTTATTGTTGTAAGAAAAACCCTGTTAAATAAAAGATATAGTGAAATACTGAAAATCCTTTTCTGACTTAATTCAAATGAAAAGTCAGATTACTTTTAAGCCATTACACTTCAGATCCATATTCTCCCCCATGTTTATATCCTTCTAAACAAGCAGAAAATTCAGATCACACAGTCAGCTAGCTCTCCATTTGCATTCTTGATTGGCATGATGAGGGCCGCATCACAGTTTGTGAATATCATGTATTATGAGACAAGAAAGAGGAGTCTACCCAAACCTGCAAGATGTAGTAGGCAATCAAGCAGAATAAAGGAGATGAATGGCAAGGCCTTTGAGAACGGAATCATTATATGCTTAACAAGCATCATTCCTGGTTATATCTATTTTAGTGGTGTTGGTATGATATTCATTGTTGCTCTATGAGCTGTTGTGATAGCTTTAGATTTATCAAGATGATAAATATTTCAGAGTGACATCTGAATAATCACGAGGATTTGTTATGGTGTTCTCTGCTCAATAGTGTCCATCTCCTGTGCATGGACAAAGGAGGGGTGTGTGTTTTTGAGCTGAGCAAAGGGTAGAAAGAAAAATTAACATAATTAAATTCAAAGAGAGTCAATGAAATTATAGAATGGCAGAGCTAAGGAGAACCTTAGATATCAGCTTGTCTATTCTTTCTGACAATATTCTACCCAAGTGCTCCTACAGTAAAGAAAAGGTATTTGGTATCCATATCAGCCTGGAAGTATGGACTTCAGAGGCTAGTAGTTTATTTGAAATATTTTTTTAAAATATCCTGTTTTATCCTAAAATTCATTTAACCTTTAAGTCTCTAATTCTTCATCTGTAAATGGAGATTATAATAGTGGTTACTCCACTGCCTGGATCTGAAGACTAAATGAGACTAAATGTGCCTGCCACATACTGTGTTTAGTTAATTGTAAATATTTTCAGTTATAATAAAGAAAAACTGATTATGTTGGCCACTTGTGAAGAATGAGCAGGGCCAGCAATGTCGGGGTAGAAATTGATTAACTGACAAAAGAGGATAGTGACAGATCCAGGATCTGGGAATTTACTCATTCCAGGCTCATACAAGGTTACAGCAATAAATTACATTGAATTTCAATTACTTTAGGACACATGTACCCCTAGCAAGGGACTGGGAGTGACTTGAAACCATAGGATAAGCATGGGGCACTTTGTGGATCAGCAATTTCATCAGTTATTGAAGGAGAGGTCCTGGTTATAAAAATAAACATACATATGGAGTAGAATAGAGACTTTTGCATGAATTTTCAAGGTAAAATAGGAACCTTCAAAGAAATGTCTCATCCCCTTTGGTCTTCCTTCTCAAACCTCCCACTCCCTGCCCCTGGAGATTGAGTTTATTTTGCTGAACTCTTAGAGATACTTCAGTTGGAATTTAGAAATGCATTGAAGACCATTCACAAAACCATTCTTTGTCACTCTCCTTTCTTATAGGTTCATTCAGAGGAAGCCCTTCCACTGTAAGCTTCCTGAAGCATGAACCTGATCTTTCTTACTTAAACTCATATTTTTGGCATTGGGCCAGTGTATGGAACATAGTTAAATATTTGGATAATGGATGACTATATGGTTGAAGAAAAGGGAAGAATAATGGAATGATGCACTTCATTCTTTCTTCCTCAAACTTAGGGTCTCAGAAACAGCGCTAAATTTAAATTTATTCACACAATAGTCAAGTAAATAAGGACACTCTAATCTGGTTCTGAAACCTCAGCCAACCTGGGTAGCTGGAGCTAGGAATAAATGGATGGGTATCCTTGGGATGAGTATCCATGCCCAACTCTTACTCTACCCCATCCCTACAGTGTAGTCTTCAAAGCAGAGAAGCCAAATTCTTATGACATCAGGTCACTACACTGTTCCTAATGTTAGAATCATTACATGGAAAAAATAGAGGGCATTGTCTTTCCCTGGATCATAGATAATGCTTTCTTAAGAGAGCAGGTAGCCCAGTCATCATCAGAATTTGTCTAGCCACTAAGGAAGTATGTTTAAATTGCCAAACAATAGGCACAGAGTTGTGAGTGTGTGCAAGTGTTAGCATGAATGTGTACACATGAATACATGTATTACTGAGATTTTCATTAGGACCATTTAAAGTCTTCCCTACCCTTTGCAAGTATGTGACCTTATATAAGTAGCTTAACTTTCTCTGAGCCTCAGTTTCCTTATCAGTAAAAATGGTATAATAATATCTACCTTGCATATTGCATTGACTTCCAAGATGTGTTCTGAAACTGCAAATCAACATTAGATAATGTACATGAAGCAATATACAAACTGTTG
Organism: Myrmecophaga tridactyla; assembly: GCA_004026745.1. Lineage (NCBI taxonomy): Eukaryota > Metazoa > Chordata > Mammalia > Pilosa > Myrmecophagidae > Myrmecophaga > Myrmecophaga tridactyla. The sequence continues at coordinate 58,457 of PVIY010011977.1, read as the reverse complement.
TGAGCTATACAAGTGTTAGGGGAAGCATTCTTCACTGCTAGGTAATGCATATTAAGGAACAGACTACATATGTATGCATGTATATATGTACACATATATACATGCATACATACTAACTAGTAGCAGAATTAAGAGCAATAAGGTATACAGGTAGACCATTTTTTCTCAGTTTGTGGTGGTTATTTGCTTTCAGTTAACAGAGAAACCAAAATGTATTTATTGAAATTGAAGAGCATTTCTGTCTAGGAAGAAAATGTCATTCCTACTTATTCATTTAGCTTGGACTGTAGTCTCAAGCATCTAAAATTCCATGAAGGTGGAAAAGCTGATTTCTTTGCACTTGTATCTGTACCACCCCCACTGGGGGCCAGAAGACAGTGACAAGTCTGCCACTCTATAGGGGGCAAAAGCCCAAGCCAGGGTTTGCCCCTACAGACTGACATCCAGCAGCTTGTTAATTACATATTTCCATTTATGGGATGAATCCCATTGTCTTTCGGGATGACAATCTCCCTTTCAGTGCAGAGATGTCTTATTTTGTTCTGAACTCCTTAGCAACCTGGCAACTGTGCTCTGACACTTACTAGTATCAATGCTTTTTTAAAAAAGAAGAGGTTGTACAACCATAGATCTTGTTACACTTGAGGATATACTCCTCTAAGCGTTCTAAACTTGTATTCTGAAATAATTTCAAACTTACAGAAGAGTTGCAAAAATAATTCAAAGCCCATTCAGAAAACTCCAGCATACTCCCCAGATCCACCAACTTTTGACATTTTCCCACATTTTCTGTATCATTCTGTCCATCTGCCTGCCTACCTATTAGCTACATATTTTCTACACATTTGAGAGCACTTTGTATACATCATGCTCTTTGAACACTTAATACTAATAACAAGGATGTTCACTTATGAACCCATATTAAGTACAGTTATTAAGTTCAAGAAATTTAACATTGAAATAAGGCTTATCATATATATTCCAATTTTTTCATTTGTCCAAAAATTTTCTTTTGGGGCATTTTCTCCTCCATTATTATATCCAGTCCAGGATCATGTATTGCATTTAATTGCTACTGACTCCTTAGTTTCTCTATTTTTTAATTGTGGAAACATACATACAACATAAAATTTCCCATCTCAACCACTTCTAAGCATATAATTCAATGGGATTAATCATATTCATAATGTTGTGCTACCCTGACCATCATCCATTATCAGAACCTTCCCATGACCCTAAACAGAAACCCTACACCAATTATGCATTAATTCCCCATTTCCCCTTCCTCCTGCTCTTGTAATCTGTATTCTACCTTCCATCTCTATGAATTTTCAGGTCCTAGTTACTTTATATAATTGGAATCATACAATATCTGACTGTTTGTTCTCCTAAGTATTTTAATTGAATAATTGTAAAAGAGTAACATATACCAAAAGCATCTGAAACCAGTATATATTTTTTAAACCTCCTCTCAACAGAATAAAATTGTCTTCCATTATTAGAAAAGAAGTCAAAAGGAAATTTTTCAAATGTACTGAGTGTTGACTCCTATGGGTGACCTTTGACAAGAAGACTGCATTAGCCCAGGTGGAATTCTGTAGAAGGACCTGTTTTCACACTCAAAAAGCTCTTTCCTACATAGAAAAATATGAGCAATGGCAGTCACTAACTGCAATCTGGGGAGAAACTAAGAAAGGTGGAAATGAGGGAAGATGGAGGTTCACTCCTTCTCTTCAGTCAAGAAATGTAAAACTATGTCTTAGAGTCAAAACCATTTTATTGCAGTGTGGCATTTGCAAATATTTTCCCACAACTGGTATGCATACAGGCATACAGATACATTTTCTCATTCTAGAAAAGGAAGTACCTCAGGCACAAGAATGGATTTCAAATAAAAGATACATACCTGAAAGGAGAATGTTCATCTTTGAAAGAACTAGATAAGAGGTAGAGATGAGGCCAAAGTTGAAGAGTAAGAATGGTGGGCATGTGAAGGAGCAGCTATAATGTCAAAGCAAGTATTAACACGTAAAAGTTGGAGACTTCCAAGGAAAATGGAAGGGTAGGGAGCTCCAGGATTAAGTTCTTCCACCAAAACAGCTATTAAACAAGCAAGAACAATCTAAAACAACTGTTCTGTGACTCTAGAGGACAGAAGAGCACTGTATATCATCCAGGGAAGAGCAGGAGGGAGAGGCTGAAAAACTGTGGTAAAGAAAAGTGAGTTGCTCTCTCAGTATGGTGGCTGCTGGTGCCCATCTCCCACTCTCACAGCAGACCATCTTGGGGCCAACTTCCTGGTTAGCTCACTGGAGACAGAAAAGGATGTAAAAATCCTGTCCCTAAGAACAGGGGTGGAAATGGTGGATCTCTGATCATGATTACGATTAGCAAATTTTGATCACTGAGTCCTGCCTCTTAACTGGTGTTTCAAATTGACCCTGACAAAAATGGCTGCAGCCATTGCTTCAACACAGCCCCTGACAGGAGCAGAGGTGGTGGAGATTTAAAGACACATGTTGCCTCAGGGCTCAGGAGCATGGTTAACTGAAGAACTGCATTTGCAGGGCAGCCCAGTAAAGCAAGGATTTGAGGAGCCATCAAAAATGCTATTGGTGCACATTCTGAACCCCACCCCAAGGAATTCTGAAGTTGGTCTGTGCCCCTTTTGTAGGTCCCTGACACTGTTTTGGCTGGGAAATACTGATTTGAGAAAATCCCCCCCTGGGATGGCCCTCCTCCCATAATTTGCCCTCCAGGCTAAAGCAGCTAGAGACAATGTAGTGAGTGTAAAAACTAGCGACAAAAGAAAACAAACAGAACAGATAAAGATTCCAGGAGAAGGAATAGAGGAAAGGAATCTTACTACTGGAGGTGAAACAACTGCACAAAAGGTGCAATCTTATTGTACTGCATGTCTAGGGAAATAAGATTAAGAGTTGAAAAAAATCTGATCAGTTAAACATGGGCTATTCTAAAGGTATAGAATAAGGTGGACTAATTGTCAAAGAAAAGCCTGAACACAGAGCCAATCAATGATAAAATCCTAGACAAGAGAGCAAAGCTGATCTTCAGAATAAACTCATCAAGATAATCAGATGCCTAGACATTAGCAAAAAATTACAAGCCATGCTAAGAAACAAAGATATGGAACCAGTCAAAGGAACAAATTAAAACATCACAGGAAATATCATAAGAGACAAAAAAAGGACACTATATATTAATTAAGGGGTCAATCTACCAAGAAGATATGACAATCATAAATGTTCATGCTCCAATCAAGGTGCTCCAAAGTACATGAGACAGACATTGGCAAAGCTGAAGGGAACTATAGATGTTTCAACAATAACTGTAGGAGACTTCAAAACACCACTCTCCTCTATAGATAGAACAACCAGACAAAAGATCAACAAGGAAACAGAGAAGTTAAATAACTTGATAAATGAATTAGACCTAACAGACGTATATAGGCCACTGTACCTCCAAACACAAGGATATACATTCTTCTCTAGTGCCCATGGAACATTCTCCAGGATAGATCATATGCTGGGGCACAAAACAGGTCTTTATAAATTTAAAAACATTGAAATTCTTCAAAGCACTTTCTCTGATCACAATGGGATGAAGCTGGATCTCAATAACCACCAAAGAACAAGAACATTCACAAATACATGGAGAATAAATAACACACTCTTAAACAACCAATGGGTCAAAGAAGAAATTGCTAGAGAAATCAGTAGCTATCTGGAGAGGAATGAAAATGAGAATACAACTTATCAGAACTAATGGGATGCAGCAAAGGCTGTGCTGAGAGGGAAATGTATTGCCCTAAATGCCTGTATTAAAAAAACAAGAAAGAGCAAAAATCGAGGACTTAACAGCACACCTGGAGGAACTTGAGAAAGAACAGCAAACTAACCCCAAAGAAAATAGAAGAAGAGAAATAACAAAGATTAAAGCAGAGATAAATGAATGGGGGAGCAAAAGAACAATAAAAATAATCAATAAAACCAAAAGTTAGTTCTTTGAGAAAATCAATCAAATTGATGGGCCACTAGTAAGACTGACAAAGAAAAAAAGCGAGAGGATGCAAATGAACAAAATCAGAAATGAAAGGGGTGCATTACCATAGACCCTGAGAAAATAAAACAAATCATAAGAGGATACTATGAATGCCAACAAACTAGGCAACTTAGATGAAATGGACAAATTCCTGGAGACACACAAACAAGCTACAATGACTCAGGAAGAAATAGAATATCTCAAAAACCAAAGACAGAAACATTGACCAAAGGAATGGAATCGAGAGTGCAGAAGTAGACCCCCAATCTATGGTCAACTGATTTTTGACAATGCCCCCAAATCCTCTGAAACTGGGACAAAATAGTCTTTTCAATAATTGAGCATGGAAGAACTGGCTATCAATAGCCAAAAGAATGAAAGAGGACCCCTATCTTATACCCTACACAAAAATTAACTCAAAGTGGATCAAACACCTAAATATAAGAACTAGCACCATAAAGCTTCAAGAATAAAATGTAGGAAAACATCTTCAAGACCTACTAATAGGTGGTGGCTTCCTAAACTTTACACCCAAAGCATAAGCAACAAAAGAAAAAAATAGATAAATGGGAACTCCTCAAAAATCAAACGTTTTTGCACCTCAAAAACTTTGTCAAAAAGGTGAAGAGGCAGCCAACACAATGGGAGAAAATATTTGGAAATCACATATCAGGAAAAAAGCTTGATTTCCTGTTTATGCAAAGAAATCATACACTCAACAACAAAAGAACAAACAAACCAATTATAAAATGGGCTAAAGATATGCATAGGCATTTTTCTGAAGAGCAATTACAGATGGCTCAAAACTACATGAAGAGATGCTCATTTTCATTGGCTACAAGGGAAATGCCGATCAAGGCTACAATAAGATACCACCTTACACCTATAAGAATGGCTGCTATTAAACAAACAGGGAACTATAAATGTTGGAGAGGATGTGGAGAAACTGGGATACTTATGCACTGCTGGTGGGAATGTATAGTGGAGCAGCCACTATGGAAGACTATTTGACGGTTCCTTAGGAAACTAAATATTGAGGTGCCTTATGACCCAGCAATAGCACTACTTGGTATATACCCAGAAGAGCAGAAATCAATGACACACACTGATATTTGCACACCGATGTTCATAGCAGCATTATTCACGATCACCAAAAGATGGAAACAACCCAAATGCCCATCAACAGATGAGTGGATCAATAAAATGTGGTATATACATATGATGGGATATTATGCAGCAGTAAGACAAAATTATGACCTAAAGCACATGACAAGATGGATGAGCCTTGAGGACATAAACCTGAGTGAAATTAGCCAGACAAAAAAGGATAGATACTGTATGATTCCACTTTCATGACCAGCATAAAGGTATAATCAGAGGTTTATAATATAGAATATAAGGGACTTACAGATACATGGAAGTTAGAGATGGGTGAACCATTAGCTAATGAGGTTGGACTCCAATGTAAGGGAATAGAGAGGAGTAAAGGTGGTTCTCTAGTGGTTCTCTAAGTAATATTACTGTATTGAAGATCAGCAAGATTGAAAGGGGTTCTATAGACCTACATATCCCACTGATTAACCTTAGAAATATGAATTAGTTTTTGCAAGAATTACTTCAAAGATACGATTCTTGTACAAAGAGTGCTTAAGTCCAGGGTCCACAGGGAAAACTGCTATTGCATGCTATGAGCTATGTTCAAAAGGAAACCATCAGCACTACCACAGCAACAGCAGAGGTAAATTATGGGGGGAGGGACAAGAGTTAAGAGGAGATTTAGATTTCCTATTTGTTGAGGATGTGTTTATTGGGTTTTTTTCTCTTGGGAACAATGAATTTATCTAAATTTGACAATGTTGATGGATTGTGGACTTTGGGCCCTATACATGATGCCCAATGAATGCAGGTGGTTGAAGGATGCACTGACTGAGAAGTAGATTGGTGAACAATGTATACTTACAAACAAAGGTTGTGCTGCTTCAAAAAAAACAAATTTGTGAGGCATGCAATGATGTGAATGAACATGTGGGACATCTGGCAAGACAAAATAAGCCAGAGACAAAAGAACAAGAATGGTATGGTCACCCTTAGTAAATGCTTATAAGAAAACAGGGGCCTAGATTGTAAGCTTTTAGCACAAACACATTAAGTCCGGAGTGGTGATTATTATTTCTGGATTTTGAGAGGCTGTTTTATATATATATATATATATATATATATATATATATCCTGATATTTAGAGATACGTATGAAACCAAACCGGTTGGGGTTAAAGTAATTCAGAACATAGGGGTAAGGAAGACAGTGTCTATATTTTGGAACCAAACATACTCTTTGAGACCAATGGAAGAAAAGTTTATTTGGTCTGGAACTGAAATTTTCTATAGGGCATAATCTAACTCAACCTATCTGTATAGTTCATTTGAACAACTGAAACACAGGGAGCCCAGAATAAAAAGAAAGACCTTTAATCTTCTATAGAATATTGTAATGCCTGGATACATCCTAGAGTATATTAAGCAGATAATAAAAGAGTATTGGCAAAGTCCCCTGAGGGATGGGAGAAAGAATATGGAACTACTAAACCTTACCATCAGGGAATCCCCTGATACTGTGTCAAACTTTAGGGACACCCAAATCAATAGGCCAAGACCCCAATCATGAGACTTACTCTTGTGAAGGTTATGTAGGTAGCAGAGAAACTTAGACCACCTATAGGCATGCCTAAGAGTTACTTCTAGAGAAGGTCTTTTGTTGCTCAGTTGTGGTCTCAGTTTCTCTAAGCCCAACTGTGCAAGTGAAATCATTGTGTTCCCACCTATGTGGAACATGACATCCAGGGGTGAAAGTCTCCCTGGAGACGTGGGGGATGACTCCTAGATTGAATCCAGCCCTGGCACTGTGGGATCAACAATTCCATCCTGACCAAAAGGGGGGGAAAGTGTAACTAATAAAGTATCAGTGGCTGAGAGAGTTCAAATAGAGTCGAGAGGCTACTCTGGAGGTTGTTCTTATGCAAACTTCAGTTAGACTTTCCTACTTATCATAACCTGCCAACCCCCAACCAGGATCATTCCAGCCAATCCTAAAGAACACCTAGGACAATTTATAAGATTCCACAAGGGTTCCCTGCACTAGAGTAACTTTCCAGAAACCTATAATGTCCAGATGGGTCCCTTGTCCAAAAAAGTCCTGAAACCTAGCCCAGCCTCTCCAGAACATCAGATAGTTCCATCTCCCCACCCCATATTAGTGACAGACCCTTCCAATATGAACAATTTAGAATTGCCATAGCCCAAACACCCCTAAAGAGAGGGCTGGAAAGATCAAGAATGATGGTGGAGTTACACAGAGATGATGGGATTTAACAAATGAATATGAATGCTGAATCATTAAATTGATATGTCTTTTAGTCTCCAGTATCTTAGAGCAGCTAGAAATAAAATCCTAAAATTGTGGAATTGTAATCCATGTCAAACTCTGAACTATGTTCTACAACTAATTGTGGTGCTGTGCTTTGAAATTTATAGCTTTTTGGTATGTATGTTATTTTTCACAAAAAATAAGGGGAAAAAGTCAATTGTGATGATAAAAAAATATTTAAACCTTCTAGCCCCCTATATTCTGGAGCAGCTAGAAGGAAAACTTTGAGAGGATTGTATAGTAGCCCATGACAAACTCTGGGATCTGTCCTGTAACTACTTGTTGAAGAGTGCTTTGAAAACTATTGTTTTTTTTATTTCTTCACTTTGTATATATGTTATACTATACAATAAAATAAAAATTAAAAAGAAACGTCACAGGAAAAAACAACGAAAAAGTAAAGAAAAGAAAAACACTTCACAGGAGACATAGAATTTGGACAACTAATCAAAGTTGTTCAGACAAATCTAAATCAATTCAAGGAGATTAAAAATACGCTAGAGGCAAATAAGATCAGATTTGAACAGGCAGAAGGAAGGATCTGCCAACTAGAAGACAGAGCAATCAAAATCTTACAGACATAAGTTCAGATAAAGTAAAGAGTGTAAAAATTAAGCAGAGTCTCAGGAATTTGAAAGACAGCACGACATGCACAAAGATATGCATCATGGGTTTCTCAGAAGGAGAAAAGAGGGGAAAAGTATCAAAAAGAATATTTGAGGAAATACTAGCTGAAAATTTCCCAACTCTTAAGAAAGATAAAAATAAACATGTACAAGAAGAGCAACATTCTTCAAACAGAATAAATCCTAACAGACCTAATCTGAGACACATAGTAATCAGAACCCCAAATGCCAACAATAAACAGAAAATTCTGAAAGCAACAAGAGAAAAGCGATTCATCACATGCAAAAGATCTGCAATAAGACTAAGTGCCAATTTCTCATCAGAAACCATGGAGGTGAAAAGGCAGCGGCATGATATATTTAAGGTATGGAAAGAAAAACTGCCATCCCAAAATTCTTTCTCTAGTAAAACTGTCCTTCAAAAACAAGGGGAACTTTAAAATAAACAGAAACTGAGAGAGTTTGTCAACAAGAGACATGCTTTAAAGGAAATATTTAAATTAGTTCTGCAGGCTAAAAAGGAAAATTAGGAAAGAGTGGCTTGGAATAGTTTAAAGAAATGATTATCAGCATGGGAAACTAAAAGGGTAAAAAAAAAGCAGACAAAATAAAAGATATGATATATATGAATCAAATGATAAAATGGCTTAAGTAAGTATTGCTTTTACTGTAATAACATTGAATGTTAATCAATTAAATTCCCCCAAGACTTGTATTTGCAGAATGCAATAAAAAGAGCATGATCCAACTATATACTATTTACACAAGACTCGTTTGCAACTCAAAGACACAAATAGGTTGAAAGGAAAGGTTGGAAAAAGACATTCCATTCAAATAGTAACAAAAAAAGAGCTGTGATAGCTATACTAGTATTGGACAACACAGACTTTACATGCAAAACTGTTATAGAGACAAAGAAAGATACTTATATTCTAATAAAAGAGGCAATCCAGAAAGAATAAATAAATGAAAATTGAGAATTTAAAAATAGAGAATTAACAAAACCAAAATTTGGTTCTTTGAGAAAAGCAATAAAATTGACAAACTGAGCTATAGTGACAAAGAAAACAAGAGAGAAGATGAAAATGAATATAATCAGACATGAGATGTGCAACATTACTACTGACCCCACAGAAATAAAATGAAACATAAGAGAATAGTATGAACAGCTGTATGCCAATAAATTAGACAACTTAGATGAAATGGAGAAATTCCAAGAAACACATGAAAACCCGCACTGACTCTAAAAGAAATAGAGGACGTGAACAGACCAATTACAAATAAAGAGATAGAGTCAGTCATCAAAAACCACATAGAAACATATGGTTTCACAGATGAATTCTATCAATCATTACAAGAGGAATTAATACCAATCCTGCTCAAGATCTTTCAAAATATTGAAGAGGAGGGAAAACTACCTAACTCATTCTAAGAAGCCAACATCACCCTCATACCAAAGCCAGGTAAAGACACTACAAGAAAAGAAAATTACAAACCAAATTCTCTTGTGAATATAGATGCAGAAATCCTCAACAAAATACAAATCAAAAACAACATATTAAAAGAATTATACACCATGATCCAATGGGATTTCTCTCTGGTATGCAAGGTTGGTTCAACATGAAAAAATCAATTAATGTAATATACCACATTAACAGAATAACGGAAGAAAACCATATGATCACCTCAATTGATGCAGGAAAGGCATATGACAAAATGCACCCTATCTTGATAAAAACATTTAGAACAATAAGAATAGAAGGAAACTTCCTCAACATGACAAAAAAGCATATGTGAAAAGTCCAAAGCTAACATCCTACATAATGGTGAAAAACTGAAAGTTTTCCCTCTGAGATCAGGAGTAAAACAAGGGTGCCAACTGCCATTGCTGTTATTTAAATTTGTGATGGACATTCTAGCCAGAGAAGTTAGGCAAGAAAAAGGAAAAAAATGCATCCAAATTAGAAAGGAAGATGGAAAACTGTCACTATTTGCATATGACATGATCCTGCATATAGAAAGTTCCAAAATCTCTACAACAAAGCTACAAGCTAATAAAGAAGTTCAACAAAATGATTGGATACAAGATCAGCCCACAGAAATCATTGGTGTTTCTATACACTAGTAATGAGCAATCTGAGGAGGAAATCCAGAAAAAAAATGTTCTTATTTACTATAGCAAATAAAGAAATCAAATATCTAGGAATAAATTTGACCAAGGATGTAAAGGACTTGTTCACAGTAAACTACAAACCAATGCTAAAAGAAATCAAAGAACATGTAAATAAATGGAAAGACATTTCATGTACATAGATTGGAAGAACAAATATTGTTAGTATGTCAATTCTGCCCAAATTGATTCATAGATTCAATGCCATCCCAATCAAAATTCCAACGACTTACTTTGTAGTAATGGAAAAACCAATGATCAAAATTATTTGAAAGGTTAAGGGCCTGGAATAGCCAAAAATCTCTTCAAAAAGAAGGATGAAGTTGTAGAACTCAGGCTCCCAGACTTTACAAAGCTATAGTCAGCAAAACAGTATGGTATTGACATAAGGATAGATATATTGACCAATGTAATCTAATTGAGAGTTCAGAAATATACCCTCACATCTAAGGCCAATTGATTTTTGTCAAGGCTGCCAAGTCCACTCAATGGAGTATGAATAATATCTTCAACAACTGGTTTGGGGCGAACTGGATATCAATATGCAAAAGAACGAAAGAGAAAAAAAAACAGTATTTAAGAAAATTAACTCAAAATGGATCAACAAATTAAATATAAGAAACAGTACTATAAAACTCCCAGAAGAAAATTTAGGGAAGCATCTTCAAGATCCTGTGGTAGGCAATGGTTTCTTAAGCTTTATACCCAAAGCACAAGCAATGAAAGAAAAAATATCTAAGTGGGACCTTCACAATATTAAAAACTTTTGTGCATCAAAGGAATTTGACAAGAAAGTGAAAAGAAAACCTATTTAATGGGAGAAAATATTTGGAAACCACATATCTGATAAGGGTTCAATATCCAGAATATATAAATAAATCCTACAATTCAACAATAAAAAGACAAACAGCCGAATTAAAAATGGGCACAATACATGAATAGACACTTTCCAAAAAGGAAATACAAATGCATAAAAAGCACTTGAAAATATGCTCAACACCACTAGCTGTTAGTGAAATGCAAATCAAAACCACAATGAGATATCATTTTGCAACTAATTGAATGGCCACTATTCTTGTCAATGAGGATAAACCTTTAAGGCATTATAAATGACCTTATTTCGGCTTATCTGAGCTAGGAATGGTGCTGATGGTGAAGTCTCACAACACCTTTGCTACACATAGGTGTACCAAAATTTAAAAAGGTGGGGAATGTAAAGGATAGGCTAAGCCTGCTTAAAATTAGGCTTAAGAATCACCCCCAGAGAACCTCTTTTGTTGCTCAGATGTGGCCTATCTCTCTCTCAGCCAACATGGCAAGCAAACTCACAGCCCTCCCCCTCTCTACATGGGACATGACTCCCAGGAATGTAAACCTCCCTGGCAACATGGGATAGAAACCCTAGAATGAGCTGGGACTCAGCATCAAGAGATTGATAAAACCTTCTCGACCGAAAGGGGGAAGAGAGAAATAAGACAAAGTAAAGTGTCAGTGGTTGAGAGATTTCAGAGTTGAGAGGTTATCCTGGAAGTTATTCTTATGCATTATATAGATACCCCTTTTTAGTTAAGGCATAATGGAGAGTCTGGAGGGGAGTGCCTGAAACTGTAGAGCTCTGTTCCATAGCCCTGTTTCTTGAAGATGATTGTATAATGATATAGCTTTTACAATGTGACTGTGTGATTGTGAAAACGTTGTGTCTAATACTCCTTTTAACTATGGTATGGACAGATGAGTAAAACATATGGATTAAATACAAATAAATAATAGGGGGAACAAACCGGTGAACAAAAAGAAGAGTTGGGGAAGGGGACCCCATGATTCTATTCCCTACCAAGGACTGTGAGGGCCTCCGCCTTGCAGATAGTTTCACACTGCTGTTCATTATTCACAATCGCCAAAAGTTGGAAGGAGCCCAAGTGTCCGTCAACTGATGAATGGAAAGAAAAAATGTGTTGCATACATAAAATGGAATATTATTCAGCTGTAAAATGGAATGAAGTCCTGATGCATGCAACATGGATGAACCTTGAGGACATTGTGTTGCATGAAATAAGCCAGACATTAAAGGACAAATATTGTATGATCTCACTGTTATGAACTAATTATAATAAGCAAACTCAATGAGTTTGAATTTAGAATATGGGTTACTAGTAGAAATATTGGGGTCAGAGAATGGGGATTTGATACTTAACTTGTACAGCATTTCTATTTACACTGATGGTAAAGGTGTGGAAATGTACTAAAGTAAATTATGGATGATGGATAATAGTATGATTTTAATAATCTTTCGAAGGTAACAACTTTTAAGAAAATATAGAATTATAAAATATACACGACCATAAATTGTTAGAAATGTTCCATACCAATTCAAGGTGCTGGGGATTGGGTGATGTATGGGAATTCTGTACTTTAGGCATGATTGTTTTGTAAACCACAACTTCTCTAATAAAAAAAAATACTTAAAAGTTAGAATCAGGTTTTCAAACTGGTTTTTTGAATGGATAGGGAGCCGGCAAATATGATGAAATTCATGACTAGTATAGTCTTGAAGCATTATTTGTCCCTGGTATAAAGCAAAGGAGTTGTAGACTGGGTATTACTAATTTCCCCCGGACAACATTTCAGCAAAGTTAAGGTGGTGGTTTGAAGCTGTATATACCCCAGAAAAACATGTACTCAAATCTAATTCACTCCTATGTATATACATATGTGAGGAGACCTTTAGATGAGGCTACTTAAGTTAAGGTGAGACCCACCTCATTCAGGGTGGGTCTTAATCCTCTTACTTGAGTTCTTTATTAAGGGAAGCAAGACAAAGGGAAAGCCATTGAACCAAAAAGCTAAATCAACAAAACTCAAAAAGGGAAGGAGGCCAAGAGATCCTGCTATGTGGCAGAGGAGTCAAGGATCGCCAGCAGCTGGTCTTCAGGAAGAAAGCATCACCTCCTTAATATTGTGATTTGGACATTTTCCCAGCTTCAGAACTGTAAACTAATAAACTTACATCATTTGAAGTCAACCATTTCATAATATTTGCTTAGAGCAGCCTAGAAAACTAAAAGTCATTGATCTTTAAAAAAGTCATCTATCTTTTATTGATTTTATTCTATATTCACTAAACCACTCTTTAAAGTGAATAGCATTGCCCCAGTACATACCTTAATACTGTCATGGACCATTTCCCTATCCTCTTGTACATATAGAATACTCCTGTATCATGGCATGCATGCAATCCTGAAACAAATAAATAGAAAATGCAGTTACTGTATTTGTTATATATTGCTACATAACAACTTACCACCAATTTAGTGGATTAAAACTGCATCTGCATTTTAATCTCAAATTTGCCCTGGGTCAGCAATCCATGCATGGTTTGGCTGAGTTCTCCATTCAGGGTCTTCCAAGACTGAAATCAAGGTGTCAGCTGGGACTGCAATTTCATTGGAGGCCAGCCCAGGGTTCTCTCCATGCTCATTGGTTGTTGGCAAGATTCAGTTCCTTGCAGGAAGGCTGAGGCCCTCTGTTCCCAGAAGCTGCCAAATGTTTCCAGCCATGTGGCCCTCTTCACAATATAGTAGTTTGATTCTTCAAAGCCAGGAGGAAAGCAACTCTCTGGTTTCAGAACTCTTCCTTCAGGCAAGGGTTCTTTTAAAGACCTTGCCTGATTAGTTCAGGTTTACCCACAATAATCTGTCTCTGACTAATTCAAAGTCAAGTGATTTGGGACTTTAATTACAGCTGCAAGATCCCCTTGCCTTTGCCATATAATATAAATCAAGAGAGTAGAATTCCTTCATATTCATAAGTCCTGTCCACATTTATGGTGAAGAGATTATATAGGGAATATATGCCAGAGGATAGAAGTCTTGGGGACCATCTTTAAAATTTTTCCTCTACTTTCTTCTCTTTGCTCATATTTATGAATGAAACATAAAAACATTTCTTTACAAAGTCTATAATGAGAACTGAGATTGTTTCAACATTTCTTTATGAACTTTTATCTTAACAACATTTTAAAACCATCCCTGGGACTGTTTTGACCCAACATAGCTCACTCTCTCTCTCGGCTTTCAAAGATTAGTTCTTCAAATCACAAGTCAAGGGCAACTTTTGCAAACATACCCAGGAAAGACCTCTATTGGTTTCCTTTGGCAAGGAGGCTGCAATTGCCCAAGTGGAATTTTCCAGTAGGATCTGCTTTGCCTCCTTACACAACTCTTTACTATATAGAGAAACATAAGAGATGGCAGTCACAAGTCCCAATTTATGGATAAAGTGAGAATGGTGATGATTTGGAAAAATGGAGGCTAGTAGTAATACTTACATGGAAGGCATGGCCTGGGGAATAGCTGGTTTAAGTGGCAATTGAGGCCAAAGTTGGCATAAGTGGAAGCATGTGGTTGGCAAGAAGGTTCAAAGACTCACTATCTGGGGCTCAAGAATGTTTAAGGAAAGAACCTAACTTAAGGGGTTGTTTTTAATAGTTGGGCAGGAGGCAAGACTGACAGCGAGACAGCTAGCTCTAATCTCTTCTAGGGAGATTTAGGCCACCCAATATGCATTTTGCATATTATATACTGATTCCCCTTTAGTTTCTATCTCATTGCATATCAGCTGTTATTTCCTTTACTTCCTCCCACCCATACACTCATGCATGCACTCACACTCACACATGATGTCAGTGGAGATTGTGGAGCAGTAGCCTGTGGTTAAGAAACTCACATCTAGTTTCAGCATGGACCTGAATATGAGTTCCAACACTTAACTAGCTAAGTGGCCATAGGTAAGATGTTTTAACTCTCTGAATCTCAGCTTCCCTAACTGTAAAATGGAAATAAACAAGCTAATCTCCGTGAGACGATATGAGGAATAAATGAGATACCACAGAAAGTTTCTAATATGTTGTTTGTCACATAGCTCATGGAAGTTGATTCTATTTATTAGTAGTACTACTATTTCCAATCATGTTATATGAAAATACTTTTCAGGTAAATCTAAGAGTTCATAACCTGAGGAGAGGAACTGTCCATGTTGGGAGTAGCTTTGGGGAGGCAGATGATGGAAAAATCGACTTGATATGACACGAGGACCCTTTGTCTTCTTTACTGCTTAAATAATGTATGGCCAGCATCCTGACACCCTGCTGCAGAAAATCATCTCCATTTAATGATAGAGCACTTGGGTACTTATGGTGTTAGTATCACTGATTGAAGGGCTTGTTCTTATCACTATAAATGTCAAGATCCTGATGATTTTTTAAACCCCACAAACGTCTTTCACCTGCTTTATGCCAAGAGGGAAGGAAGCATATAGGATGAAAAAACAGAATAAAAAGAAAAAAGAAGAAAGACTTGAGATTTTTTTCTCCAGTTAGTCATAATTCTAACAATTTTCCTTGCCTTAATTGCAGTTTTGTTTGATCTCTTTATTTCCCCTGATGAAAGACACAATGAAATACTACAAGTCAGAAGTCCTTATGATCAGTTCTTCGTAGCTGCTTATTAGTTAAGTTGAAGTCATGAGTATTTTTGTTTAATTTTATGTGGCAGATTATTGCAGAGTCTTTTAAGATATTATGGAGAAATCAACTAACCATCATAGTCAGATGACTGCAGAAATGGTGGGAGAAATGACACCTGCATTTTCCTTTGCCTATTCTCATGGCCATTTTCCTTCATGAACACTTACACCAAAACAACTCCCTGAAAGCACCGCAATAGACAAAGCAATTTTAAAATATGTTTGGAAATATTCTTGTAACACTGCTTTTTGTATTAAGAAGGGACACAAAGGACTGGAAAAAGATAGACCCTTTCTTTCTGTAGAAGTGAGTGTCCATGGGGAATGAAAAGAATTCCAGCTCCTTTATGAGTGAAGAATTTCTTCATTTAGTTTAATAAGCGGGTAATATTCAGCCTGTCTTCTTATATGCATACCCTGTGTTGTAGGATTTTATCATGAAAACCACCATTCCTTGGGGCCTCTCAAGCCCTTTCTAACTTTGAAGGAAATTCCATGACTTTCATTATATATGAGTAGATGAATTCTCACAAGAGGGGAAGTTGTCTCAATGAATTTTCTGAGTTCACAAGTTTTAAGGAGAGAGGAGTTAAGTAGGTAGGCAGCCCTCAATCACACCAAAAGGGCTGCTGAGAAATTTATAGAACTTTTCTACTTGGAGATCTCTTTTCCCTGCCTCTCACTTCCCCTCCCACTAGATGAAAATAAGTTCACTGTTGTCCTCAAAGCCAAGGGGATTCCTGATTAGATGATCTTACAAATCTTTCCTCATCACTTCAAGTGAAAATTGTCTTTAATTTTAACTTCAAGAAGACACCACAATATAACACCCAGCAAGAGTGGATCCTTTATTATACAGTGTTGTGCTTTGAGCCTTTTAAAAATCAGGGTGGTCTCCTTGAAGAGCAGCCAGAAATCTTCCAGGCAATCTACAGCATAGCCTGTACTTTTCCAGCCAAGTGGGATAAGACAAAGCAGGGTATAAGGAAATTGTCCCAAAGAGATCTAGAACATCGCATTATCTAGTCCAGCTCCATTTGAAGGGAACTGACATGATTAAGATCATGCAGCAAATTAGCGGAAGAGTGATAACAACCAAAAGTTAACAGCAAACAATTATTGAGCATTAACCACACATTAAGTACTGTTTCCAAGGTAACCAAGGAAATTTGAATATGGAGTGTGTATTAAATAACCATATGGAATTATGGTTAATTTGGTTGGGTGTGATAATGCTATTGTAGTTACGTAAGAAAATGCCCATGTTTTTAAGAAGCACATACTGAAGCATGTAGGGGTTAAATGACTGGTTGGGATTTGCTTTAAAATATCTCAGCAACAACAATATAAAGGAGGCTAGGTGAAGCAAGTAGCAAAATTTTGATGATTGTCAAATTTGAGGAAGGGACATAAGGACATTCATTATACTATTCTCTCTACTTTTGTATGTGTTTGAAAATTTTCATAATATGGATGTACTTAGGAATGGAATGCCTAGACCTATTATAATATCCCATTTCAGCCTCTCCTGACCTGGACACTGGATCTCTATTAATATGGCCTACATACTTATTAGGTTTTTATAGCAGTTGCATTACAGTACTAATATAACCAAAGCAGGGTTTCCCATTAATACTAATAGGTTCAGTCTTCACCCAACCTGTGCTTTTGAAATTTTCTTAACTTTATATTTATATTGATTAAATATAATCTTGCTGATTTCAATCAGTGTTCCAATCCATCAAAGGTTCTATGATGTTACATCACACAGCGTAAAAAGCCATGCTTTTCAGATTTACCACAAATGTAACTTTACTATGCACACTTTTCATCATGTTTTTCCAATTATTGGTAAATATTTAACTAGAATATGGTCAAGCACAGAAGCTGGTGGCTCTTTACTAAATATCCTTCTCTGATAATGAACATTCTTTAGAGAAAGGTAAATTAAAGTTATAGGTAATGGATTTATAAATATGCCTTCACTTATATAATCAAATTTAAGCATCACATCTACTCTGTGAGTTGCCCCATTTTATAGATGAGTAAACCGAGATTCAAAGAAGTTAAGTATAAACAGCTTTACTTGAAGTGATTGGACAACTTTTTTTTTTAAAAGAGGAAAAGAAGAAAGACATGCAAAGAGGATAGAGGGGACCATAGGTATGAGTGAAATTACCTGTGATATGATTAACCAAGATGAAAAAATAGAAGGAAAAATGTGGAGATTCAAACTCTTTAGGTGGACAAGAGATAGATCAGTTCTTTGTGCTAGACAGTAGGGGGCACACAACATTCACAAATTAATTTCTTTATCTGTAAAATGGGGATAATATCCAGCGTTTTGTACGAAAACTAGAGTAAAGCATGTGGCAGCAATGCCCGGCCTGTGGCAGACACTCAATAAGCTTTTATTTCTCCTCTTTCCACCCATCAGCCCCAATTCTTTGACACTACCAGTGCACCAGAATTACACCCCCTTTTTCTAAAGCTGTTAACCACCCTGCTATACTATTGTTAACCACCACTTGAAGGCTCCCTATTGTTAGGTTTGTTAACCTGAGGACAAGGAGGGAGGGGGGTGTAAAATAGTCCTCCGAGCTGGAGCTTTCTACTACAGACCTTTTTCCTATTCTTTTTCTTCCCATTTTTTCTCCCATGACTACTTTTATCTCTTTCCTTTTGTCCTATTTCCTGGTAGTTTATAGTGTTTGAAGACCATTCAACATATTTTCCAGGTGCCCTTTAATAATAACTTCTTTTTATTTAATGTTTACATTGATTAAAGTCTTTTTCTGTTCATTTTCTCATTTGATTCTTGCAATAACTCAGTGAAATAGACAGGCCAGTCTATTTCATCCCCGCATTGACCAGGTAAGGAAACTGAGATACAATAGAGCTTCATAATTTACCCAAAGTCACATAGCAAGTAATGGCAGACCTGAACTAGAACTATAGTGGTTTAACTAAATCCTCTTATACTTGAAATATGACAAAAAGTCATCAACTAGTTACGGGAGCAGGATGTATGCAATGTACTCTCAAATGTTTAAGATAGATGGATAGATAGATAGAAATTGATAAAAACAAATGTGGCAAACATTTAAAAATTGATAAATCTGGTTATTTGGGTAGAAGGTTGTGGTAGTTAGATTCAGTTGTCTAGCTGAACGTGTCACTTCTTTTGCAGTGGACATGAGCCAATGGTACGTGAACCTCATCTGTTGCTGATTACATCTGCAGTCGGCTAGGAGGCGTGCTTGCTGCAATGAATGATGTTTGACTTAATTGGCTGGTGCTTAAATGAGAGAGCTCAAGGTAGCACAGCCCAAGCAGCTCAGCACACCTCACCTTGGCACCTGCAGCTCAGCCAGGCCTTTGGAGATGCAGAAAGGAATCACCCCGGGGAAAGATGCTGGAACGCACAAGCCTGGAGAGAAGGCCAGCAGAGATCACCCTGTGCCTTCCCACGTAAGAAAGAACCTCAGTCGAAGGTTAGCTGCCTTTCCTCTGAAGAAGTAACGAAATAAGTCCCCTTTTATTAAAAGCCAATCCATCTCTGGTGTGTTGCATTCCAAGCAACTAGCAAACTAGAACAAATGTATATTGGCATTCTCTGTATTATTTTTGTATCGTTTTACAACTTTCCTCTAATTTTGAAGTTATTTCAAAATTAAAAGTTTAAAGGAAAAAAAAGTGACCTCTGAAAGATTCAATGTCATTTTTTTTCCTAGATAATATTGGGCATCTTCCATGAGAAAGAGCCATATAATGCTTTGGTCTCCTTAACAAAAGCAAAACTAATAATATTCCTATAGGAAAGCCACAAACAATGAGATGCAAAATTTAACTGCTCTACTCAATAGATAGATAATCATTTTGGAGAAGGCTATTTCCATCATCATTTTAAATGGTTCTCAAAGTTTATTTTTCCTGCGTTTATAAAAATGATGACCAAAATTTTTTTAAATCTTTTTCCTTAGAACTATATTGCATGTAGCAGGTATTTTTCTTTAACTTTATCTCTAAAAGGACCTCTACAGAAGTTGATATCTGGAGTGAGATTTGTTTTGAAGGTGTGAATAAAGTAGGACCGTCTTGGGTCCTTTTATGTTAGTCCACCAAGTATAAAGTCAAATAACTTCTGACATGAAAGTTCTGCCTAGCATATCCTTTTATATTAATGGGAGAAATAAGAAGGTGACTAAATGTATCAATATTTAGTCACCTAAATATTTAATATTTTCCATTTTTATTTTCTTTTGCTATAATGACTAATCTCTTATTGGAATATAAAAATTCTGAGGTCATTGCATGTAGGTATAGTAGTCTCAAAACAAATTAGAATATTTTTATTAGTATATTGCCCACTTTATAAACAAAATATTGTGAATGTCATTGAGTTTTCTTTGAAAGAACAGAATATGTATTAAAAGATCAACAGTATCTACACCAACACTCCATTCATTGGCTGAAGCAATGAGTAGCTTACTAAAGCCCTCTTCATGGAATAGAGTCGAAAAACAGATATGTGTGCACATGAAAATTTTTGTACATGGTGAAAGTGGCATTTAGAAATCAGTGTGGGAGGAAATGGACTTTTCAGGAAATAGTGTAAGGACAATTGACTATTCACGTGAGATAACAAAATGGTGAGCTCCTTATTTCATATCATATGTAAAAATAAACTCCAGATGGTTTAAAGACCTAAATATAAATATAAAAACATTAAAATATTATGTGACGTCATAGGAGGATATTTTCATATTCTTGAATACATTTTTATTCTTAACAAAGATAAAAACTACTAAGTCATAAAAAGCAACATAACCAAAGTTAATTGCATAAACTTTAAAAGTTCTGTACATAAAATGACACAACACACAACATTAAAAGCCAAGTGACAGAGTATGAAAAAATTCTTTTAACATATTAAAAAATGATACCTGGCGTACATAAAGAGTTCCCACAGAAAAGGAACAGACAGTCCACTGGAAAAATGAACAAAGGATATGAACAAGCAATTAACAGAAAGGGAGATGGGAATGGCCAATAAGCATTTGACGAGATGCCAAACCTCACTAATAATCAGAAAAAAATTTAATAAAATAAATAGAGACTAATTTTTATATTCATCAAAATGGCAACAATTAGATTTGTTACCCATTTTGGGCAAAGGTGTAGGGAAATGGCAAACATACACTTATTGGTAGAAATGTAAATTGATTCAGCTACTTTCAATGAATATTTGGCACTATTTTAAATGTGCATACCCCGCGACCCAATGATTCCACTTCCATGTAGTCACCCTAGGGAAATATTGACACACCTGTGCCAAGGAAGATTTACATCGACCAGGTTTCTTTTAAAAGTAATAATAAATAATCTGGTAGCTCTATATGTAGCAACATGGAAAGATATCCAAGATACAATGTTAGAGGAAAAAAGCTATTCACTGAGGAACATATAAAAAATGATCCATTTTATGTAAAAAAAAACTACTATATATGTGCATGTGTGCGAACGATTTTGAAGATGCAGAGAAAATGTACAGAAGGAGACAAATGGTAACACAATAAACTGTTTCTTCCGAACTTGAGATGAATTCTGAAGGTAATATTGATATTATTAGAATCTTTTTACATTGTGAATGTTTTCACTTGCTGGTTAGGAAATGTTTTAAGTGATAAGAGCATTTCCAGGAAACGATGCTGCAACCCCCTAAAGATGCCACCCTAAGGTTTTTTTCACCCCTTCCTCAGTTAAGAATAGCTGAACCTGAGGGTGAAAGGAAGGGAAAGCTCCCCGCAATATTTGAAGCCAGAATCAATCATTCATGATGAAGTACAAAGACAGGAAATCCTGCATGATAATTACAATCCCTTGCTGCCCCTACCTTCAGATAGCTTCTCCAGCCTGCATGGAAGTCTCATCTCATATCAAACGTACACCTTTAGGTTAGGACATTGCCTCAAGTAGACCCTTGCGTAAAATGCAAATATGTCACCTGCCAGAAAATAAGCTCCATGAAGACAGGGACACCATGCCTGTCTTAGTCATCTTGGGTTCCCTGGTTGTTTTTGCCAGAAGGTAGGTCTAACCAAAGAGCGTCTGGGTACCTATCATTGATTGACATATATAACTCCATTCTAGCTCCACCCCATTTAGTCAACAGATATGTACGTACGTGCCTAGCACTGTACGTTCGATATTGTTTATGTAAGTGTTGCATGAAATAAATGGATAAAATACCTAGTTAGCATCCATTAACATAGTAGCCTCAAAGTGAGTTCATTTATCTACTTAGCTAGCTGACTGGAAAGGAAGGGAGCAGGCAGATGAGACATAGAATTGTATAAGGCAATGGAGGGAAAGGAGGCCTGAGTGACCTGCTCAGAGACATGAACTTTATTGATGCTATCAGCAGAATAACATACTCTTTCACAAACTAGATGCCTTTAGTTTCTACTCTCAAGGACAGTGCCTGGCTGGAGGGAGTGGGGTGGGGAGATGGGATGGAAGGAGTGTAGGCTTTGGGACATGCTAAAAATGCTGTAATTTGTGAGACTTCAGGCAAGTTACCTGCCCTCTCTGAGCCTCCATGAAATGGGGATCATGATGCCTCAGACAGTTAGTTTGCAGTCTTAAAACATTCTCATGTGCAATGCCTGATACTTAAAAGGTGTTTTGTAATAGAAAAGTATAATTATTATTGACCTTACAACCTCAATGCCTACTAACCTAGCTGGGATAGAGGTGGGAAATGGGGGAGGGGGGACACGGAGGTATTTACTTCTAATACAAGGCAGAGTGAAATGTGTGTTAACATTGAGATGGGGCTATGAGGTTACAGACCCAGAAGAAAAAATAATAACTTCCAATTAGCTGTGGGAATTGGAGAAAGCTTCCTAGAGAATTCAAATTGAGATGAAAGGATGAAGAGGATTTCAATTGCTAAAGAAGGAGTAAGCTTTGTGGCTATGCACTGTCTTGTTCTATAAACCCTGTACTAGAATTGGTTAAGGTGTTAAAGAAAAGGAAAGAGACACAGTTAAGATTATGTCACCATAACAGCACACACATATTTTGGCAGCAAATAAATGGATCATCATGAATCACTTACTTTATCCAGACTCAGACAAAGAAAAAAAAATTGGACCTGAATATCAGAACAAAATCACTTTACTAGAAAGATGGTTTTAATTGAGACAATCTCCAAAGGAAAAGAAAACAATCCTTTCCCCATGCATTCCATTAACTAGAAAATATCTTGGATATATTGAATTCGTTTGATTGCCCAATTGCATGAAAGGTCCTAAAACAAGAATAGAGGATAATCCCTTGGGAATTGTGCTCTGGCAGTCTGGACAGTAGCCTTTCCCATATATATTTCTGCACTCTGTTCATCACACATAATCTAAATCCTACTGCCCAACTGGAATTTTTACTATGCACTTGTTCATATCCCAACTGTTTCATGGGTGCTGCATTGTGCAGCTAGATTTCAGGGTCTACGAAGTCAGAAATACTGTCATCTGACCTTAAAATTCAGTGCCAGCCTAGGCAAATAGGAGGTCGTCTCCTTAGCTTAGCTTCCTCCACTCACTCATCTCTCCAGTCCTTCTAAGTTTCCGTTATTAGGCGATAAATTTGAGGGAAAGCAGGACCTTAATTTGTTCATTTGCTATTTGTTTTCCAGGTTCCAGATTTCAGCCCCTGAGTTTATAACTGCTGGGTGGACAGAGAACAGCATTAACTTTCAGCTTCTTCAAAATACACAGGAATAAGCTTTCCTTTAAGATCCAGAGAAAAGTCAAGATGTGGAATTTGAGCAAATTCCTAGGAGTGCAGTACCACCAAAGTCACATAATGTGACCAAACTCAAGACTTGCTTTATACAATTAGAACCGGATGACACAAAAAGGCCTTCCTGCAACCCCGAATCAAAGTTCTGCCTGTAACATGTCACTAAACTGCAAGTGCTGGAGAAGCAACCTGCTCCCCCTCTGCCTGAAAGGACCATCTATGTTGTTGCCTACAGCCTTTTGCCAGTGGCTGCTGGGAAGACAGTAGGTTCCCTGAATAGTCCACAAGTGGAACTGACTGGGGAGTCTAAGAGTGTCTTGGGTAAGGGGAGTAGAACATGGCTCATCAATTTTGAGAGAGAAGATTGCCTGTACCTTTAAGTAACTATTGAAACTTGTCATATGGGTGCTTATTAAAAATACAGAATCCCAGGTTTCACCCTGATCTTCACCCTAAACCCTCTGGGCTAGCTTTCTCTTTTCTTAAATGGGGATGAGGACACCAACCTATTTGTGAGATTGGTCATTGATAGCAAATGAGATTACCTGGGACAGTAATGTGCTGGAGCTGACAGTTACATGTTTAGGAATTTTGCAATCCAGCTGTTCAGCTGGTAGCTTGAAATCCACCCATGGTGGAACTATTTATACCACAAAAATCCACAGACCCTACATATCAGAGCTCTTGGTTTGTTTTTCGGAGAATCAGTTTACCTTTATTCCACTGTAAGGGCCGTTTATAGGTGAAAGACTGATGGGTGGGGAGTCTGCAATGGCCACCACATGAAGGACATTTGCAGGTCCTTATAGATGTTCAGAAGCAGGGGCTCCAGCTTGAGTTTGGCCCTAGGGACTGGATATCAAAACTGAGAGGGTAAGGGAACCAAAAGCCACACTTCCAAGAATCAACCAGAGTCTCTCTGTTCCTGCAACCTACATTAACAGCTGGAGCTCATTACTCTCTCCCTTAGCAGTTAGCTGCTCAAAGGCCCTGTTCTGTTATCCTGCAAAGGGTCTGCAATTCAGCAGCAAAGGAAACCAGACCTAGCACAGCGCCACTGGGTCCTGTCTGAGGATCCCTTTGAAAACAAGTTTTCAAATAATTAAGGAAATGAAAAAGAAAAACTCTGAGAGAGGAGAAAATCCTCCTTCTAGCTAGCTTACTTAATATAGGCTGCACATTAATTAATGTGCACATTAATGGGACATTAAGATCATACCCAAAAGAAAAGCTCTTTAGCCGGCCGGCTCTCCAGTTCACCTAGGGCAAAGATGAGTTATGTGGCTGTGGAACATTTGTGTGCTTCTCAAAAGGATGATCTGTCTCTCAGAGGTACCGTAACCATTTTGTGATCCTGAGGTTGCTATGGTGGCTGCTTTTGTGTTGAATAACAAAGTGCTATATAAACTTGGGCAAATCTACATAAATTATGTCTGTCCTGTGGCTCTAAGGCTCTCTAACTTACACACCCTGATCCGTAATTGAAGAAACATGCTTGGACCTAGAGCAATGGGGCATGGACATGTGTTCTGCCAGCAAACGGGCCTCTCAGGTAGTTTCATCAGGCTGGCTATGTCCCTTGGCTAAATACCACCGACTGCCAGCATGCCTTATCTAGAATTATTTGCAAGCCTTTCAGGACAAAGGCTATGATGAGGAGCCATTGGTATTTTTCAGATAATATAAAGCACAGCCAAGTAAACACGTTTCCATTCTGATGCAAAGAGATATAATGTTCTTCTTGTACTCTCATCCAGTCCATATTTATGACAGAATGGTTTGTTAATATATAATAAAACCCCTGAAACTTACCACTATGCTATTGCTCTGTCTTTTATCTCTTGCTTCTCTGAGCCACAACACTCCATGGACTCCAGAAGTACATTATCAAAGCCTAACTTCCTTTTATTCAATCAGAATATATTGAGTTCTCTGAAAATAAGGCAGCATTGTCTGTTACAAGCACCTCCCCACCTCCAGTCCCCTTTCCCTTTTGACGGTCTTACTTTTCCTAAAGAAGTTGCAATAGAAAGAGAGTGTCTACTTGTAGCTTAGGTGAAAGGGGTTTGAAGAGTGCCTCAAACATATTTCATGGTTCTTTGCCTTATCTCAGTTGATGACCAGGATATGACATTTTTTTCCCAGAAGAAAGATAACTACATTCCTGTTTTCACAGTACAATATCATGTTATTCTGCACTTTTTTGTCTTGATGTCCAAGATAACACCTAAGCCATGCATGTTTTTACTCCCCTCTGGAAATGCAGCCAAGTGACAATCAACGCAAAGGCAGGCCCCAGCTGGGGAAAACACTCTCTTCTCAGAGGTGAGTGGGGTATGGCGATGAGTCATAAGAACTTACAAATGGCAAAACCAGGTGTCTGGGTTTCCAAATGATATTAAAGTATCTCCCTAACGTTACTTGGACTTGAGTGGAATTGAACTCCAGCCCAGTACCAACCGCAACAGGGCAGCATGTGCAGGCGTTTCTGATTTTCCTATTGCATTCTCACAGACAGTCAACTTTTACAGAGGGTAGCCACATGATTGGAGCCTGGGATTTCACTTGGCCCTATGCCACCAGCACTAACATATGTCGAAGGACTCACAGCTGCCTTCCTAGTGGCCTCCCAGCACTTCCACTACACATGTAAGCTATTCAGGCTATATGATGTCTGCTTCTCAAGCTTAGAACAGATAAGCTTGAGCACCACAAGTGACCACTCACAGGTAGAAGAGCATCCAGAAAGCAGACCAAGCTAAATCCCACACTGCTAGGTACTAGGCAGGTGCAAATGCCCTAAATTCATACCTCCAAAACCCAGATCAACCCCTAAGCTATGGGCAAAAGCCTCTTGACCCCAGAACTAACCACTGCCCACACCCAGCAAAGCTTGGCAAAGTGCCTGATCCTTTTCTTTGCTTAGGAGGCTAGGTGGCTCAATTGGAAGTTTCTAATAAGGAAATGATAATAACAAACAATTCCTGTTCCAATTCTAAATATCATGGTAGCATTTGCAGCTGGATTGGATAGCCATCATGCTTTCCAGTCTTCAGGACAAAAGCTTGCTCTATACCCAGATTCTGTCTTAAGGCAGGCTGGAGCAGACAATTCAACCCCTAGCCTGGGATC
Organism: Myrmecophaga tridactyla; assembly: GCA_004026745.1. Lineage (NCBI taxonomy): Eukaryota > Metazoa > Chordata > Mammalia > Pilosa > Myrmecophagidae > Myrmecophaga > Myrmecophaga tridactyla. The sequence continues at coordinate 31,715 of PVIY010011977.1, read as the reverse complement.
AAGGACATCTGAGGTCTAGTTCTTGTTGTGTCACTGACATGCTGGCAAACCCTTCGCAAATCACTTTTCCTCTCTGTTACTAAGTTTTTCCAAAATCTGTACAAGGGGGAAGTTCGATTAGATGATCTCCAAGGCCACTTTCAGTTCTAGCAGTGGGTAATTCTGTGTTGTATACACAGGCTTCATAGCTAGACCACCTTAGATGATCATCAGAAGGTTCTCTCTCTCTTTCTGCCACATGCCCACCTCAGACCAACCTGGCTGTAATTTAAGAAAATACTTAGCAAGAGGCTGGTGTCAATGAGAAGCAACAAGCTCAGCCCACATAGAAGAACATTTGCTGCTGCATGGCATTTTCTCAGCTAAACGGTTTCCAGACACATCTGCACAGCACCTAAGACACAATCAACAAGAAAACACACGAACTTCGTAGGTGGCCCTGTCAAGATGTTTAAAAACCTTCTAGGATATAAACTCACCACATCTATCCACACTCACTGCCCTCCCCCGCCCCCCTTCCAAAGGCATGAGAGCCCTTTAAACACCAGGCCCTACCTTGTTTACAGCGATCCACAAGCTGAATCCTTAGGCACATCCTTCCCTAAAATCAATTCAGTTCTGCTCTCTAGGTCCTAGGCAGGATATGCCGCAGGCATGATGCAGGGGCATAAGAACCCTGGCTTAGAAATCGGGAGACCTAGGTTCTAGTTCTAGTTTGCCACTTCCTAGCTGCGGTTCTCCAACTTGTTCTGATTGCAAAGAACCTGGAAGACACAGGGATATTTGTGGAACACCATAAAATAATTACACCCATTTTTGCTAGCAGAAGTTTTTAGCTTTATTATACGTGTACATGGCTTTCTGAATCTGTATTTATTTGAAGGAATGGTACAAATGAAGAACTTGATGGATGTTGATACAATTTACAGAAAAGGTAAAGGTAAACCCAACATGCAGGCACTGCTATGGTGACAACAGAAGTCATCCTATGGCTCTGGAGAAGACAGCATAAGAATTAGCTCTCATCATCACAGTTTCCTAGCATGTGCTTGTCAAAGAAACACTCTGCCAAACCAGAATCCAGGGCCCCAAAATTTATATTTTGGGTAGCACATTATCTCATTTAACTTGTACAGTCAGTTTACTTGAACACCATAGTTACATGGAATCTTGAATAAAGCATGAATCTTGGTTTGTACAGGTTAGTGTGATGCCCTGATATATACCAGAAAAATTGGGGCAGAGATTAAAAAAGTATTTGCAAAGTCCCCTCAGGGGACTGGGGAGAAAGGAAGAAATACTAAAATACCCCATCTGGGGAATTCCTGATATTCTTGCAAGCACTGGAGACAACCAATACAATAGGCTCAGCCCTTGATCTTGGGGCTTGACCCTATGAAGCTTATTTCTACAAAGAAGAGGCTAAGCCTATTTATAATTATGCCTAAGAGTCACCCCCAGAGAATCTCTTTTGTTACTCAGATATGGCCTCTCTCTCTAAGCCAACTTGGCAGGTGAATTCATGGCCCTCCACTCTATGTGAGACATGACTCCCAGGGGTGTAAATCTCTCTGGCAATGTGGAACTTGACTCCCAGGGATGATCTGGAACCTAGCATCACTGGAATGAGAAAGCTTTCTTGACCAAAAAAACGAAGAGAGAAATTACACAAGCTAAAGTCTCAGTGGCTGAGAGATTTCAAACAGAGTTGGGAGGTTATTCTGGAGGTTATTCTTATGCATTATATAGATATCCGTTTTTAGTTTATGGTGTATTGGAGTGACTAGAGGAAAGTACCTGAAACTTTTGAACTGTGTTCCAGTAGCCTTGATTCTTGAAGATGATTGTATAAAGATGTAACGTTTACAATGTGGCTGTGTGATTGTGAAAACCTTGTGTATGATGCTTCTTTTATCCAAGGTCTGGACAGATGAGTTTAAAAAAAAAGATAAAAAATAAATAAATGATAAGGGGAGATGAAGGGTGAAAACTTGGAAGATTGAAATACGGTGGGTCAATGAGAAGAAGGGGAAGGGGTATGGGATGTATGAGTTCTTTTTCTTTCTTTTTCTGGAGTGATGCAAATGTTGTAAAAATGATCACGGTGAAGAATCCTGAAGTTAGGGATTTTTGCCTCTTTGATTTTTTTTTTTTTTTGCTGCTGTTTCCCCAGTATCAAAAACAGTGCCTGGAAAAGAGAAGCACTCAGAAACTATTTCTTGAATGAATGATCAGTAGGAGACACCTAATGTTTAATAAATATTTATGGGAGAGAGAGAGGATTATAGGAAGATGACAGACTAGGGAGTTCCAGGACTCAGTCTTTCTACAAGGACAACTATTAAACAGGTAGAACTGTCTGAAACAACTATTTTGAAATTCCATAGGCCAGAAGAACACAGTACAGTATCCAGGGAAGAAGCGAAGGAAGAGGCTCATTAAGTAAAGACCTGTAAATTACTCTCTGAAGAACACAGTACAGTATCCAGGGAAGAAGCGAAGGAAGAGGCTCATTAAGTAAAGACCTGTAAATTACTCTCTCCAGTGATGGTTACCTGCGTCCATCCCCCACTCTTGGAGCAGATTGACTTGGAGTTGAGTCCCTGGTTAGCTCGCTAGAGACACAAAGGAACATAAAAATCCTCTTCCTCAAGAAGAGGGTGGACAAGGCTGATCACTGATCATGGCTTTTGATTAGTGACTTTGGATCGCTGGGGTCCTGGCTCTAAAAGTGGCCACTGTTTCAATCCACCCCCAACAAAGGCAGCAGTGGAGGAGACTTAGAGACACCATGCTTCCTCATGGATACAAGGAACAGTTAGTTGAAAGGCTGCATTTGGTGAGCAGGTCAAGAAAACTCACCTTTGGGCGTCCATGAAAAAAGCTCTTAGCACCCTTCCTGATCCCTTCCTCAGTGCACTTTGGAGACACTCTGCACTCACTTCAGGGGTCCCTGGCCCTGTTTTGAGGAGGAAAAACTAACTTGAGGAAAGTACTTCCATGCGCCCCTCCACCCTGAATTTGCCCCCCAGGGAAAGGCAACTTGATGCAGTGAAAGGAGTGTAAGAAACTAGAGATAGAGAATCTGGGACAAAGGCTTACTGGCTTCAAACACCTGGGAGAGGGAGATCTGTCTCCTGGGAACTGAAGGGACAGACAAACTCCTGTAAGCAAGGTAACTGCAAAACAGCTAGTAAACAAATCCAAGGACAAGACAGAGGCCCAGAAAGACAGGGAAATTCCTGAGCACTGCATTCCCCTTGGGTAGACCTTCTTGATAGGAGGACTGATGTTCAAGAAAATCTCTATCTTATCACCAGCTGGGGACAAAATCAAGAAGCAGACATCCTAGGGAGTAAATCTTTTTTAGTTAACATTTTAAAATATTAAAATTAATATTTAAAATATTAAAATGTTCGGTGTGCAACAAAAGAGTGCAAGATAAACAAGGAAACAGGAAACGATGGCCCATCCAGTGGAAGAGGATAGAAATACAGAAAACGCATATGAAGTAGATGAGAATTTGGACAAACCAAACTAAGCATTTAGGAGAACGACCTTAAAATGTCCAAGGAGGTAAAGGAGAATACAGAGAAAGAACTAAAAGATATCAGGAAAACAATGAATGCTCAATACGACCGTCATAATAAAGAGATAGCAAAAAGGAACCAAACAAAACTATTAGAGTTGAAGAACACAATTAACTGAAATGAAAAATTCCAAGAGGATTTCAAGAATGAATTGGAGCTGGCAGAAGAAAGAATCAGTGAATTCAAAAACAAGATGTTTAAATGAGTCAGGCTGATGAGCAGAAAGAAAAAAGGAACATAAAAAGTATAAATAGCCTAAGACACCTCTGGGACACCATCAAGCATACCAATATACTAAACGTTCTGGGAGTGCAAGTAAGAGAAGAAAGAGAAAAGGAGGTGGAAGCAATAGTCAAAGAAATAATAACAACTTCCCAAACTTAGCAAAATACGTGAATATGTATACCCAAGACTCCCAGAGAATACCAAACAGGATAAACATGAAGAAAAATACACTTTATCATATGTTGATCACACTATCAAATACAGATATATTGATCACAGTATCAAATACAAATAATCAACCCTCACATTTATGCTCAACTGATTTTGGACAAGAGGACAAAGACCACTTAATTGGGAAAGAAGAGTCTCTTCAATAAATGGTGCTAGTGAAATTGTATTACCAATTACAAAAAAAATAAATAAATAATAAAGGAGGACCACTACCTCACAGCTTATACAAAATCAACTCAAAATGGATCAAAGACCTAAATATAAGAGCTAGAATTATCAAACTTCTAGAATAAAATGTAGGGAAACATTTTTTGGATCTTCTGTTAGACAATGGTTTTTTAGACTTCACCCGCAAAGTGCAAGCAACAACAGAAAAAATAGATAAATGGGACCTCATCAAAATTAAAAACTTTTGTACCTCAAAGGATTAATCATGAAAGTAAAATGACCACCTACTCAATGGGAGAAATCACACATCCAATAAAGGTCTAATATCTAGAATACATATAAAGAAATCCTTCAACTTAACAACAAAACCACAAACAACCCAATTTAAAAAATGGACAAATGATTTGAGTAGATATCTCTCCAAAGAATATTTTACAAATAGCCAGAAACATATGAAAAGATGCTCAACCTCATTAGCCCTCAAGGAAATGCAAATCAAATCAACATGACAACTATTTCATATCCATTAGAATGGATGCTATTAGAAAAAAAGAAAATAACAAGTGTTGGAAAGGATGCAGAGAAATAGAAACATTGATTCATTGCCAGTGTGAATGTAAAATGGTACAGCCACTGTGGAAGACAGTTTGGCGGTTCCTCATTGTGCTGAGTATAGAATTACCATATGACCCAGCACTTCTGCAACTAGGTATATACACAGAAGAATTGAAAACAGGGACTCTAACAGGCATCTGCCCACTGATGTTGATGGTGGCACTTTTCACAATTGCCAAAAGATGGAGTCCACACAAATGATTAAATAAACCATTCATTGATTTGCTTAACCAATGAATGGATAAATACAATATGATATATACATACAATAGAATGTCATTCAGATGTAAAGTGGAATGAAGTCCTGATATGTGCAATATGGATGAACCTTGAGGACTTAATGTTGAGTGAAATAAGCCAGACCAAAAAAAAAAAAAAGAACTAATACTGTATGAACTCACTGATTTGAAATAATTTAGAATAAACAAACTCATGGAATCAGAATCTAGAATTGGATTACCAGGGGACAGGATGGAGATAGAGAATGGGAAATTAAGGTTTAGCATGTACAGGGCTCCTGTTTGGAATGATGAAAATGTTTGGTAACAGATGGTGGTGACGGTAGCACATTGTAAACATAATTAATAGCACTAAAATATATATTAAAAGGGGAAGTATTAGATTTTATATATGGTAATAGAATAATTAAAAACAAAATCCATGCAGGGTGCATGGGTAGTTCAGTGGTTAGAATGCACACCTTCCATGCAGGAGATCCGGGTTTGATTACCAGACCATGCACCTCCCCTCCCCCAATAAAACAACCATGCAACTAAACTACACAGACAGTGAATCCTAAGCATTGACTATAATTGATACTACAATTATAAAAATATACTATTATCAATGGTAACAAATGTTCCACACCAAAGCAAGGTGTTAATATGGTGGTATATGGGAATTCTATAGTTTATGGGTGATTGTTCTGTAAATCCACAACTTCTCTAATAAAGAAAAACAGCTTTTAAATATTTATGGGAGAAAGAGTTTATAATTGAAAAAATATATCACCTTTTTCTGCAAAGTGGGAGAGGCTTCCATTATTCTCACTGAGCAACAGACACTTCAGTCCAGCTCAAGAAATACCAATGATCCTCAGGAAGGAAGCTTGATAGCCCCAGTGTAAATGCTTTCTGAGGGCCTCATTGTGTGTTCGCTCTTGGATTGACTAATCCCATCAGTTGCCTTCCCATCCCCATGTCATGTCAGAGCTCAGGAGTACGCTAGAGATAGCAGTAACCACAGAGAATGTTTCCTGAATGCTTTGTGCATGAAAACATTTTAGTACTTTTGGAGACGCTCACAAGCACCCTGTGAGATGAGCAATATTTTATCCCCATTTTTTAGGAGAACAAAATGAGCCTCAAGAGGGTTTACACATCTTGCCCAAGTGCACACAACTAGAAGTGATGAGGTGAGACTTTAAAACCTTATCCTCCTCTCTTATCTTCTGATGTCTGAAGATCCAGCCCCTTCCCCAAACCTGTAAATTTGTGTTTGGAGATTAAACTGTGTTGATGTGACCACAAAGATAAGGATATATCTCCACTTGCAAGGTCAGTTTTTCTTCATGTCCAGAATTAATGAGGCTGATGCAAATGTAGAAAAGTTGGGATATACATAAATATATAACAACAAAACAAAAAGAAAACTGTTCAAATTCTGGCTCTGTAATTTACTGAAGCAGGTTACATAATCTGAACCCCACTTTCCTTGGGTGTAAAAAAATGGAGTACTATTTATTTCATAGCGTTGCCATGAAGATAAAATGAAACAATATTTAGGAAAGGCCCAAGCCCAGTGCCTCGCATATGATAGCTGCTTAGTAATGTTGGGGTCCTCCAACCTCCAGGACACCCTTTTCTGTGTGATAGGGGAACAGAACTTCTCCACTTTGAGGGATAATCTACTTTTCCCTTTTGTCTATTTTCTTTCCCTGGCTCTTTGATGGCCCTTTTGTTAGAGGTATAGAATTTCTATAAGTGAAGAGATCCTAAAAAATCAGGCTCTTTTTAAAAGTGAGGACGAACCAGCAATTCATTGTGTTGTAATGAAGAACATTTGGCATTTTCCTTTTTTTTCAACTCTGAATTCTGCTGATCTTAGATGAGATTGGTTAATCAAAATTAACATTTGCATAAGTGACTCTTGTCAACTAAAGATGAAAAATAATAAACCCAATAAGGGATCTTTTCTTTGAAAGATAAATTTCAAATTTAAAAAAATGTATATTTCATTTTGTTGCCATGATGCCATCATTTTCAACTATTTTCAGTTATCTTGAAATATTCTAAAAGGGTCAAGAATATCCTATGATATTCAATTGTTTGCCCAAGTTTTTTTTTTCAATGTTTTTTACTGTGAAACACAACATATATAGAAAGAACAGGAAGAAAATGCAATACTTTTCAAAGTACACTTCAAATAGTTCTAGAACAGATTTCAGTGTTTCAGATTTTCACTTCTAGCTGCTCCAAAACACTGGAGGCTAGAAGAAATATCAATATAGTGATTCAGCAGTCATACCCATTTGTTAAATCCTATTTTCTCCGTTATAACTCCTCCTTCTCCTTTGATCTTTCTACCAATAAGTAAATATCTTTAGGCAATGCCCATTCTGACTTGTTCATGTTGAGAAGGAGTGTCGACCCCAAAGGATATGGGGATGTATTTAATTGATAATCTTAGAGAGACTGGTCCCTCTGGGTTTCAGGATTTTTCTGGCCTAGAGCCCTCTGGAAATTATACTTTCCAGGAAAGCAAACTTTGCACATGAATTGTTTATAGAGTCTCAGTTCAAGCCCTAGGTGTTCTTTTTTATAAAATTCAATCACTTATTTATTCAACTATTGAGCATCTCCTCGATTTATGGCTTTCAGACTCTTTTCTAAGCATTTACCTTAATATGTACTCATAATTAGAAAAATTAGGAAATTTTCTAATGTGAGTTCAAACTTGATTCCTTTTGTTCCCCACATTTTTTGGTAACCTTTCTTCAACAGTATTGATAGCTCTAGTTCATTCTCTTTGAAAACTGGCGTTTCATGTTATGTAGAGACACAATTGTTTATTTAAATTTTGAGGGCACTCTAAAGCATAAGAGTCAACCCTAAAGAATACCTAGGGCTCTTTCTGAGATTCTCCAAAAGTTTCACACACTAAGATTACTTTCCAGAAACCTACAACCTCCAGATGGTTTCCTAGGCCAGACAATTCCTTAAATCCAGAGGGGCTTTTAGGTTGTTTATGATTTTATCCCATTACAAGCTTCCAAGTTCTTACCTTTCTGTGCACTTGGGCAAGTGTTTCTCTACTCTAATATCTAGAGATGACATTATCATGACAAATAGTATGTGTATACAAAAAAACTTCATAGCTGCTCATTGCCTTCCAATAAGGCTCTATTAATGTGTATCTTATCAACATATTATGAGAGTATCCACACTTTGGTCAATATTATATATTCAATTGACAAAATGTTTTTAACATTTTTTATTGTGAAATATAACAAATATAAAAGAGCAATAAATTTCAATGTATATTGTAAAAAGTAGTTCTAAAGCAGATTTCAGAGTTTTGTATGGGCTACAATTCCAAAATATTACATTTTTCTTTCTAGCTGTTCCAAGACACTGGAGACTGAAAGAAATACCAAAATAATGATTCAACCATCATAACATTTGTTAAATCCTATTTTCTCTGTTATAACTACTCCACCTTTGATCCTTCTCCCAATCTTTAAGGGGTTTTGGGCTATGCCATTCTAACTTTTTCATGTTGGAAAGGGGTGTTGATAATATGGGCTAGGGGGATGGAATTAATTGATATTCTTGGAGAGGCTGGCCCCTCTGGATTTAAGGAATTGTCTGGCCTAGGAAACCATCTGGAGGTTGTAGGTTTCTGGAAAGTAATCTTAGTGTGTGAAACTTTTGGAGAATCTCAGAAAGAACCCTAGGTATTCTTTAGGGTTGACTCTTATGCTTTAGAGTGGCCTCTAGAATAGCCTCTCAACTCTATTTGAATGCTCTTAGCCACTGATGCCTTACCTTATTTGTTACAGTTCTTTTCCCCTTTTTACTCAGGAAGGCATTGTTGATCCCACAAGAGATGACAGGGCCAAGCTCATCCCTGGGAGTCATGTCCCACATTTCCAGGGAAACTTTCACCCCTGGATGCCATGCCCCACAAAAGGAGGAGGCTAATGATTTTCCTTGCAGAGTTGGGCTTGGGGGGTGGTGTGTGCACATATGGGCATAGGAGGTTTCCTGGAAGCAACTCTTAAGCCTCGTTATAGGCAGTCTTAGTTTCTCCACACAGAAATAAGTTTCTTAAAGGCAAGCCTCAAAATCAAGGGCTTGACCTATTTTCTTGGAAGTGTCCAGTGGTTGAGAGGCCACCCAGTGTTTCCCAGATGGGAGAGTCCCTCAAGGGGCTCAAGCATACCGTAGTCGGCATTGTACCAGGTATTGCATTAAACCATACAGAGGTACAAGGCCTCATTCCCATTCCATTCTCCAGGAGATTGGGTTGTTTAAATGAGCTATCCAAAATTAAAATTTAAGAATAAATAAATAAATAAATAAATAAATAAATAAATAAATAAATAAATAAATAATGAGCTACTCAGACAGGTAGATTTAGATTGTGTGTTACAGGAAATTTAGGTTCTAGATATCATAAATCTCTCTGCCTTAGGTCTCATATAGTAGGTGGAGGTCTAGAGTACATACACTGTCATCTTTCACCCTGTATTAGTATTTACCTTAGTCCCAGTCATACTGGCTTCATTTTTATCTACAATTGAAGCCTTATCTCTTTTTTGGTTACTTTGTTATTTTATATAGCTATACTAACTTTCAGGACTGAAGCACTTCATTTCTGAGTCCTAGGTGTTACAGAGTTACTCAAATTTCCTGGGAAATACCAGCTGAAACACATATAGCTTAGTTGTCTCAGAATCTAGAAACAGACTTACAACTTCAGACTAATTGTGACTGCTATAAGGGCTTACAATCTAGGCTCCAATTTTCTTATAAGTATTTTCTGAAAAAGACCTTGGCATATTTCTTCTTTTGTTTCTGGCTTATTTTTTAAAAAAATATTTTTATTGATTAATATCCACACATGTACAATCCAACCATATTATACAATCAAGGGGTTATAATATTATCACCTAGGTGGGTGTTCTTCCCCATGATCATTTTTAGAACATTCACATCACTCCAGAAAAAGAAAGAAAACACTCTCATTGACCCACAGGATTTCAATCTACCAAAATTTTGCCCTCCATCTCCCCCATTATTTATTTATTTATTATCCTTATTTTTTTTTATTATTCATCTGTCCATAACCTGGATAAAAGGAGCATCAGATACAAGGTTTTCACAATCACACACTCACATTGTAAAAGCTTTATAGTTAGGCAGTCCTCTTCAAGAATCAAGGCTACTGGAGGACAGTTCAACAGTTTCAAGTACTTCCCTCTAGCCACTCCAATATACCATAAACTAAAAAGGGATATCTATATAATGCGTAAGAATATACTCCAGGATAACCTCCTGGCTCTGAAGTCTCTCAGCCACTGAGACTTTAGTTTATCTCATTTATTTTTTCCCCATTTTGGTCAAGAAAGCTTTCTCATTCCCATGATGCCAGGTGTTGGCTCATCCTAAGAAGTCAGATTCCACATTGCCAGAGAGATTTACACCCCTGAGATTTACACCTGCCAAGTTGGCTTAGAGAGAGAGGCCACATCTGAGTAACAAAAGAGGCTCTCTGGGGGTGACTCTTAGGCATAATTATCCGTAGGCTTAGCCTCTCCTTTGCAGGAGTAAGCTTCATAGGGGAGTGCTCAAAGTTTGAGGGCTCAGCTTATTGAATTGGTTGTACCCACTGCTTGTGAGAATATCAGGAATTCCCCAGATGGGGATGTTTAAGATTTCCTCCTTTTCACCAGTCCCCCAAGGGGTATTTGCAAATACTTTTTTATTCTCTGCCCAAATTACTCTATGATATATCTGGTCATCACACAAACTTGTACAAACCAACAAGATTCACACCCTATTCAAGATTCCATGTAATTACGGTGTTCAATTAAACTGACCATACAAGTTAAATTAGATAATGTGCTACCCAGAATATAAATTTTGCACCAAATAAACATTTCTTCCTTTGGTCTCTCACAGAGGTTGAAATTGAAAATATGGGTCATACCATCCTTTACCCAGTATTCTGACTTACCTTAGTCCTATCCAGATAAGCGTCATTCATATATCTTTATGAAGTTTGATCACTTTTTCAGCTTTTCTAACAGTTGATGAATGGGTAATGCTGATTTTCATATCTTTAGTGCTCTAACTCTGAGTATTAGGTGTCAAATACCCAAAGTTCCAGGGAACAATGAGTTTATATAAAAGTTGCTCACTATCTCAGAATTTAAAAATATCAATTACAACTCCTAATTATATGTAACTTCTGTAAGAGTTTACAATCTAGGAACCTTTACAATAGGTGTTTCTAGCTTATTTTGCACGACACATTGTCCCCAACATTTATTCAATTCGTTGCATGCCTCTCAACACTGCTCCATTTTGTAGCCACACCCTATCCCATCATATAAATGTATCACACTTCAACACTCTGTTTCTCAGTCAGTGTACCCTTCAGCTCCCTCCATCTATTGGGCATTATGGGTAATGTCCAAGATAAGCAAACCATGTCTTATAGTATCCTCACTTGGTTGTATAATCAGCAGCACTCTCAATTTTAGACAATTTTCATTGGCCCATAGAGAACTCACAAACACAGACTCACCAAACATCAAATCCAAACTACCCCTTATCATTCATCCCTCCACCCCCCAACTAGCTGCCCTGGTAGTACGGTGATATTATTGATTTCTTCCTCTTAACTATCAACCATAGCACCAATTTTAGTTTTCCCCCTATACTGCTCTACTGCTGACTCTTTGTCCAATATCAAACCTTTGAAATAGTTCATATGAGAACTTACCTATAATTGTAGACTTAACCAGTGGGATATATGGCACTATACATCTCCTTTCAATCATACTCACCTTCAATATGGCAATGTTACTACTTATAACCCTAATTATTAGTTACCATCACTTCTATCTATTCCGTTGCATTTATGTTCAACCTCATTGGGTAGGCTTCTCCCATCTCTAGCTACTGTGTAACTCTAGTTCTGCTATATTCTAAAGTATAACCTTTGAAATTACTTTTACCAGAGTCATAACAGTGAAATCAGAGAGTAACTATCCTTTTGTGTCTGGTTTATCTCACTCAGCATTATGTACTCAAGGTTCATCCACATTGTCATATGCTTCAGGACCTCATTTTTAGTCTTACTGCTGCATCATATCCCATCATATGTACATGCCACATTTTGTTTAACCACTTGTCTGTTGATGGACACTTGAATTTTTTCCATCTGTTGGCAATTGTGAATGGCGCCACTATGAATATCAGTCTGCAAATGTCTGTTCATGCACAGCTTTCAGCTCTTCTGGGTATATGACAAGTGTGGAATTGCCTGGCCATCAGGCAATTCAATATTTAGTTTTATGTGGCATCCCCAAACTGTCTTCCACAGCAGCAGAACCATTATACATTCCCACCAACAGTGAATGAGTGTTCCGATTTCTCTACGTGTTCTCCAATATTTGTAGTTTTCTGTTTGTTTAATAGCAGCCATTCTTATAGGTGTGAGGTGATAGCTCATTGTAATATGATTTGCGTCTCTTCTAGCTAATGAAACCGACCATCTCTTCATGTGCTTTTGAGCCATTAGTGTTTGCTTTTTAGAAAAGTGTCTATTCATATCCTCTGTCCATTTTGTAATTTGGGTTGTTCGTTCTTTTGTTGTTGAGCTGTATAATTTCTTTATGTACACAAGATATCAAGCGTTTATCCAATATGTGGCTTCCAAATATTTTCTCCCATTGAGTTGGTTGCCCTTCACCTTTTTGACAAAGTCCTTTGAAGCACAGAAGCTCTTGATCTTAAGGAGTTCCCATATACTTATTTTTTCTCTTGCTGTTTGTGCTTTAAATATAAAGTTTAAGAAGTCACCTCCTATTACTAGATCCTGAAGATACTTCCCTACATTTTCTTCTAGAAGTTTTACGGTATCGGCTCTTATGTTTAGGTCTTTAATACTTTTTTTTTTTTTTTGCATGGGCAGGCACTGGGAATCGATCCTGGGTCTCCACCATGGCAAGCGAGAACTCTGCCTGCTGAACCACTGTGGCATATCCCTTTAATCCATTTTAAATTAATTTTTGTATAGTGTATAAGGTAGGGGTCCTCTTTCATTCTTTTGGCTATTGATATCCAATTCTCCCATGCCCATTTATTGAAAAGACTATTCTGCCCCAGTTCAGTGGATTTGGGGATCTGATCAAATATCAATTGTCAAAAAAAATTGGTGATCTAGCTCTGTACTCTTGATTCAATTCCATTGGTTGGTGATTCTATATTAGTGCCAGTGCCATGCTGTTTTGGCCACTGTGGCTTTACAGTAAGCTTTAAAGTCAGGAAGTGTTGGTGCCCCCATTTAGCTCTTCTTTTTTAGTGTATTTTTAGCTATCCTGGGTCTCTTTCCCTTCCAAGTAAATTTGGTAACCAGTTTTTCCAAGTCTTCAAAGTAGGTTATTTGGATTTTGATTGGTATTGTATTGAATCTGTAGATCATTTTGGGTAGAACTGACATCTTAATGGCATTCAACCTTCCTATCCATGAGCATAGAATGTCTTTCCATCTATTTAGGTCATTTTTTATTTCTTTTAGCAATATTTTGTGGTTTTCTGTGTACAAGTCCTTGACATCCCTGGTTAGGCTTACTCTTAGATACTTGATTATTTTGGTCACTATTTTGAATGGAATTTTTTCCTTAATTGTCCTCTCAGAAGGCCATTACTTGTTATAGAAACATTGCTGATTTTTGTTCATTAATCTTGTATCCACCACTTTACTGAATTTGTTTATTAGCTCAAGTAGCTTTGTCATAGATTTCTCAGAGTTTTCCAAGTACAAGATCATGTCATCTGTAAATCATGAAAGTTTTATTTTTTCCTTTCCAATTTGGATGCCTTTCATTTCTTTCTCCTACCTAATCACTCCAGCTAGGACTTTTAGTAAAAAGTTGAATAACAGTGATGACAACTGACATCCTTGTCTCATTCCTGATCTTAGGGGGAATGCATTCAATTGCTCACCGTTACGTATGATACTATGGGTTTTTCATATGTGCCCTTTATCATATGCAGGAAGTTTCCTTCAGTTCCTACTTTTTGAAGTGCTTCTATTGGGAAAGGATGCTGAGTTTTGTTGAATCCTTTTTCAGCCTCAATTTATATGGTCATGTGATTTTTTCCCTCTCAATTTGTTAATGTGCTGTATTACATTGATTGATTTTCTTATGTTGATCCACCCATGCATTCCTGGTATAAACCCCACTTGGTCATGATGTGTGATTCTTTTAATGTGCCTTTGGATTTGATTTGCTAGTATTTTGTTGAGAATTTTTGCATCTATGTTCATTAGGGGATTGGTCTGTAGTTTTCCTTTCCTGTAGTGTCCTTATATCGTTTTGGTATTAAAGTGATGTTAGTTTCATGAAGTGACATAGGTAGCATTCCTTTTTCCTCAATTTTTTCTGGAAGATTTTGAGCAGAATTGGTGTGAGTTCTTTTTGGGATGTTTGATAACATTCCCCTGTGAAGCCTTCTGGTACTGGGCTTTTCTTTTGGGGAGGATTTTTGATGACTGATTGAATCTCTACTTGTAATTGGTTTGTTGAGGTCTTCTATTTCTTCTCGAGTCAGTTTAAGTCGTTTGTGTGTTTCTAGAAATTTGCCTATTTCATCTAAGTTGTCTAGTTTGTTGGCATATAGTTCTTCATAGTAATCTCTTTTTTTATTTCTTTAATATCCATGAAAAAGACCCCCTCTCATTTCTGATTTTATTTATTTGCATTGTCTCTGTTTTTTTATTTGACTGGCTAGCTAAGGTCCATCAATTTTATTGATTTTCTCAAAGAACCAACTTTTGGTTTTATTGATTCTTTCTATTGTTTTTTGGCACTTCGGTTCACTTATTTTTGCTTTAATCTTTGTTCTATTTCTTATTTTGTTTGCTGCAGGGTTAGTTTTCTGTCCTTTCTCTAAATTCTCCAGGAGAGCCATTAAGTCCTTGATTTTTGCTCATTCTTGTTTCTTAATATAAGGCATTTAGAGAAATGAATTTTCTTCTCAGCAATGCCTTTGCCATATCCCATAAGTTCTGATATGTTGCATTCTCATTTTCATTCATATCCAGATATTTACCAATTTCTCTTGCAATTTCTTCTTTGACCTGCTGATTATTTAAGCGTGTATTGTTTCATATTCCATATATTTGTGACAGCTCTAGTTCTTTGGTGATTGTTAATTTCAAGCTTCATTCTGTTGTGGTCAGAGAAAGTGCCTTGGATAATTTCCATCTTATTAAATTTGTAAAGACTTGTTTTGTGTCCAACATATGATCTATTCTGAATAACATTCCATGAGTACTAGAAAAGAATATATATCCTGGTGTTTTGCAGTGTGATGATCTATATACGTCCATTAGATCTAATTCATTATCATATTGTTTAGGTTTTCTGTTTCCTTGTTGATCCTCTGCCTGGTTGTTCTATCTATAGCAGAGGATTGGGTATTGAAGTCTCTCACTGTTATTGTTGAAACATCTAATGCTCCCTTCAGTATTGCCAATGTTTCTCTCATGTACTTTGGAGCTCCTTGATTTGTAGTATAAACATGTATGATCGTTATTTCCTCTTGGTGAATTATCCCCTTTATTAATATAGAGCCCTTTTTTGTCTCTTATGACATTTTTACATTTAAAGTCTATAGATATAAGTCTAGCTACTCCTGCTTTCTTTTGGTTACAGCTTCCACAGAAAATCTTTTTTCATCCTTTCACTTTCAATCTATTTGTGTCCTGGGTCTGAGATGCATCTCTTTTAAACAGCATTTAGATGGATTATATTTTTTATCCATTCTGCCAATCTCTGTCTTTTAATTTGTGAGTTTATTCTGCTAATATTCAAAATTATTACTGTAAAAGCAGTTCTCGAATCTACCATCTTGTTTTTCAGTTTTTATTTGTCAGATCTTTATGTTCTTTTCCTTCTCTTTCTTTTTATCCTTTAAAATACCCTTACTGGTACTTTTTAATTCTTTGCCCTCCTCCAGACCTCTTTAACCTGTCTTTTTTTTTTTTCAGATTCCCTTTACAATTTCTTGTAGGGCAGGTCATTTACTGACTAGTTCTCTCAGTCTTTGTTTGTCCTTGAAGATTTTATCTCTCTCTCAATTTTGAAGGATAACTTTGTTAGATAAAGATTCTTGGCTAGAAGCCTTCTCATTCAGGATTTAAGTTTATCATACCACTACCTTCTTGCCTCCATGATGCCTACTGAGTCTTCAGAATTCAGTCTTATGTGTTTTCCCTTGTATGTAGTAGATTGCTTTTCTTGTGCTGCTTTCAGGACTTTCTGCTTCTCTTCAACATGTGATTGTTTGATTAGCATATGTCTTGGAGTAGTCCTATTTGGATTTATTCTATTTGGGGTTCATCGAACTTCTTTGATTTGTGTATTTATGTCTTTTATAAGGGTCGAGAAGTTTTACCTGATTTTATCTTCAACTTACCTTCCCAGGCCTTTACTCATCTCTTCTCCTTCTGGGACACCAATGATTCTCATATTTGTTCACCTTTTCTTGTCCGTCACTTTCCTAAGACCTAGTCCCATTTTTTCCAACTTTCTTGCAAATTGTTCTTTTATGCATTCTAGTTTAATTGACCTGTCTTCTAGCTCAATTATTCTCCCTTCTGACTCTCCAAGTCTGCTATCATGTGTCTCTAGTACATTTCTAATTTTTTCTCCTGTATCTTTCATTTCTGTGAGATCTGCCATTTTTCTATTTAATCTTTTGAATTATTCTTTATGCTCTTCTAGTGTCTTCCTGATATGCTTAATTTCTTTATAAATATTCTTGAGTAGTTGTTCGGTATTTTGTGTTCCCTGCAGTGTTTTGATTTGTTCATTTGACTGGGCTATTTCTGCTTGGATCTTCACATGCTTTGTGATTTTCTGTTGTGTTTTGGACATTTGATTATCTTAATAAGGTTATTTTGCAAGTTGGCTTCCTTCACTCATCTAAAATTTTGTATTTACTTGGTTTTGCATTAAAGGTTCCATTTTGCACTTGGTTTGTTGGTAATTCCCCATAAAACCAAGGCCTGGATCTCATTTGGAGAGTAGAATTCTACTTGAGGGTGTATTAAAAGGCAAGCAGGGGTGCAAAGATAGTTCACTGGCAGAATGCACACCTGCCACACAGACGACCTGGGTTCAATTCCTGGCCATGATCCAAAATAATAATAATAATAAAATAAAAATATTTTTAACAATTCAGCAATAGTAGTCCCCAAAGTCAGAAGGAGGCATCCCAAGATATATTGGGAATGAATACAGACTGGTGCCCACAGAAGAGAGAAAAAATAAATATAAATAAATAAAATATAAATATTTTATAAAGTGCATATAAATAAAAACAAATAATAATAACAAAATATAGAAAAATATATATTAAAATAGCAAACAAACAACAAAACCTAGGCAGATAGGGACTTTGCCATATGGCACTTACTGCTTCTTCCCAGCAGGTAGTAATACTGAGGCACTTCCTCCCCTCAGGCCTGCCCCTCTCCAACTGCAGTGGTTGGCTAGGAAGATGGCATGCATGGTGAGGGGACTGCTCGTAGTGCATGGTGGTGGGATGGCTAGTCCCAGTGCATGGGACAGGGAAGTCAATCACAGTACCTGGAGGAGCAGCTGATCACAGTGCCCAGTGCCTGGTGGATCTGCCATTCACTGTACCCTATGAGTTGGCTATTTGTGGCATCCAGCCAGGTGACTCCTCCCAATGCGTGGGGATGTGGCTTTTCATGGTGGCTAGGCATGCCTCTGGTCTCTCCATGTGCTGCTGACTGCAAAGCCATACAAGGAGGTTTCTCCAGCCAATAGCTGCGGCAAACTGGAGAGGAGGGATGTTCAGTTCCCTCTGATCTGCACTTCACCATACACTACTGCCTGCCCCTAGTTGGGGGCATGGCTGATCAGATCCACCCTGCTCTCCCCATCCTGATGTCCCTGCCTTTCTCCTCCCTACAAAATACTGAAGACCCTCTTTGTTCACTTACTCCCCTAGAACTGCAGTCCCAGTCACATTTACCTTATCCCCTACCTTGTTCTATGGAGCAAGGGTGGATCCAGCCTGCCCTCCTTTGCAATACTCCTGGAAGTCCCTCTCCCAAGTTTATTTTTAAAGCATCATTCTGTAAATGCAAATAAATGTTTGTAGACATCTGAAGATGAATACTGAAATGAGAATATTTAGTAAAACTTCTATCTTAGATAATGCCATAACAATAATTCTTCAAATTTATCCAGTGCCTTTGTTCTAAGCAGATTAAAGAGCTCTGAAACCATATCTCATTAATGAAACAGCACATTCCTAAACTAGAGTATCATAATGTAGCTGGTTAGTGGTGTCAGCAATTTCACTTTGGAAACCACATACTGTTACTGGAGGTCTATTGGAGAAAATCAAATGATACAGGAAAAAAAACACACATATACCTCAATGTTTAAGTCTTAATACAAAAGATGTTCTCCTTCAAAGTTGTTTGTAGTGATTACACTAACATTCTATATGTTCCTAATGCACATATAAGGAAAGAATCCTATAATTTCCAGAACTGATCATCTCAAGTTCAATGGAAATAACAGCAGATTGCTGTCAAGAGACCTGGTTCTTGTGAAGGCGTTATCTTAAACTTACTGTGTATCCTACTGTGTCTTTTTCTCTCTGGACATAACTGTCCTCCACAAAAAAATGGTAATCTGCTCATTATTTTTATCAAACTTCTAGTAGGCACCTGAAAGTTTCCATGAGAGAAAATTTTTAATGTACTACTGCTAAGAGACACACTCGAAAATAGCAGGGCTAGTAAATCCCTTCTGGATTTGAAGTGAATCTATGAAAATAATAGTATCTTTAAAATACCTTAAATTTGACTTTGTCACTGTTAGAAAATTGAGTCAACACCTGTGGATAGCAAAGAAAAGTTCCTTTTCTCCATACTATGAAGGTAGGTTTGTATAGATAGAAAATTGCTCTCCAAAGCTTTCCAGAAGGGATATTTGGTTCCTGCTGACTTCCTTGCAGCAGCATACACAATGGGCTCAGTGATTTATTTCACACCCAAGTAACCATGGTATCAAGTTGGAAGGGACTAGTGTGAATCATTACTTTTATTCCAAAGTTTTTATACTGGAGGATAGAGATAAAGAGACAGGTGAAAATGTGATTTGCACTTGAAATACTTCAGGAGTAAAGTGGCTTATAGTTATCATGAACTAAGTTTGCCTTCTGGAAACACATTAGCCAGAAGACAGTTTGAGCTATAATAACCTCTCTCATAGTCCTTGCATCCATGTCTGAGATTTGACAGAGCCAAACCCACCTCTAAGTGTAGGAACTGAGATCTTTTCCCCATGATTTCAGTCCATACTTTTGGCTTACATGTAAGACTCTCTACAGAACTGGAGACAACCTGATATCCAGAAAGATGAATCTGCTATGGGATTACCTTGCCCACCATCACCCAGATGTGAAAGAAGGGATTGAAGCTTTCTTTTTAGAACTGGTCTCTTTTCCCAGATTGAAAAAATTTACAAATAATTCCCACTAGAAAAGAAAAAAAAAATGTCACAAAAAGGCAGAACTGGTTGAGGGGTGTGGGAGACTCGGGGAAAGGGAAAAGGAGCATGGAAGGGACAAAAGTGTTTGCCTTGTTCTCAGAGTAGGAGAGGGCAAGATTTTCAGGGTCTTGTATTCAAGCTTCTGTATTGGGAGATTGTTTTATGAAGGCGCGTGTGGTAAAGACCTTCCTCAAAGGGGAAGGTTAGGTTGCCATGGGAATCTTGGTTCTGTATGTCTCTGGTTTGAATGGAATGTATAAAGGTTGCCTAGGTAGAGATTTCACATAAATCACTAAATGTACTTTAGGAGATCTGAAGAATTTTCTTTAGCAGTGCATTTCAAAACAAAGTTAATTTCTCACTGAAAGGCCTGGTTTGTTAAAGAAGCTGGGATGCATTGTGACTTTTCATGAAGGCCTGACCAAGCATTAGAGAATCTGAGTTTTAGTCTTTGCTTGGTCACCTACTAGGTCTGGGATGCTGTACAGCCACAACTTTGCTGGGCCTCAGTTTTCTCACCTGTGAAATGAAGATAATAAAACCTCTCCTACAGGGTTGTTTCCAGCATTCTCTCAACATGGAAAAGCAAAGGTGGAGTAGGGAAGAGAATATTGTGTCCTGCCCCGAAGAGTGACACAACTTCATCCTGGGTTTATTTTTTATTTTTTATTTTTTGGGGGGAGGGTGCATGGTCCGGGAATCAAATCCCGGTCTGGATTCCTTCTTTTGATAGATGAAGTTCTGAAAAGTCAAATGACCTACCCAAGGTAACACAGCTACAAAGTGGTAGAACTTGGATTCAGACCAAAATCCATATGATTTCAAGTTCAATGTTCCTTCCTTCCCACCAATTGTGTATAAGAGGAAAAAAGTGGGAAAAGTGACAGTATAAGTTAAAGTGGGAAAAGCTAATTTTAAAAATGTCTGTATCTGTTATGTTGGAATATGCACACAATCATAGCATGGATACCACAGACAGTCTTGAAATTTCCAGAGAGATTTAATATTATTTTCCTATAAAGCAAAGTATTCTAAAAACAGTGAGTGACATGGGTCAAATAAAGTAGAAAAGATACATACATCCCTATAGTTTCCTGAGTTAGTTTAGTTAACTTTAAAGATAATTCCCATTATCTCTTTTTTTTTTTGCAGCATCTGTCATTTCATTAAAAAGGAAAAGTCCCTTTTTAGATATTCCAACATCTCAGGATAATTCCCTGCTAATATCTCCAAAAGAACATGATCATTTGTATGGAAACAAGATCAACTAGAAGCTTTTAAGGAAATCTATACACTATTACATATGATTGGTCCATGATAAGCAAAGCTCTTTTAATGTTATTTGTTTTCTTCTTAAATAAAAAGAACCTAACTTTAATCACCAACCAGTTTTTTAAATGCACCATCATTGCTTATTCTTTTCATGTTTCTCTATCCTTTAAAATGTCCTTTTCCTTTCCCATGGCAAATCAAAGGTTTTATATAAAATCCATCATAGCTAAAGTAAAGTTTCAGTTATAAAATTTTTTTATTCCATGATTAAGGCCGTTTTTGTTATGGTAAATAAGTATGTCCTAGATATTCAGAAGGCCTCTCTTTTTGTTTGTTTGTTTGTTTGTTTGTTTTTTGCATGGGCAGTCTCCAAGAATCGAATCCGGATCTCCAGCACAGCAGGCAAGAACTCTGCCACTGAGCCACTGTCGCCCGCCCCAGAAGGTCTCTTTTAGCAATGCTTTGCAAAGTCTTGTGAGGAAAATAATCTCTTTGTAACCTTTATTTTCGACCTATGTGATTCTTTCCTCCAGGAATCCTTGGACCAAGTAGTACAAGATAAGCTTTGTAACAAAGTTGAGTGAGCTGGACTAACTCTGCCCTTAAGTAAATGAGTGGCCTTTTCAAGAAGATACTCTTGTTGGAAGCAAAAGATGTTCTGCACAATTAATGTTTGCAAGAGGGTCACTGAGTAGGTCAAATTTTAACCGGTGGCAATATATCACTCAGCATCCAATGGCGAGCTGATGAAAGCATTTGATTGGCCTCGGCCATATGAACCCAAAAGAGGAATTTCTGAACCTTGCAAGGAGAGAGGAACAGTGGGGGACAACCTCTAAAACAGCTGTAAAATTTGGCAGCTCTAAACTGCAAACTATTCTATCCTTCTTAAACCGATGGTTAAACGAGCAAGTACCTTTTAGCCAACCACTCTTCGTAGGTCTGCTGACCAAAAAGGAGGTTCCTTTGTACAGTATGAGAAATTCAAACAATTTATTCTAATTCTGTACCTGAACTAAGTCATTCAGAGCCTCAAAATAGTAGGATCTGTTAGTCCCCGAGACACGGACTCTTACAGAAAGATGAAAATCAACATGGGGGTGCATACTTATAGAATGTCAGATCTAGAAGGGAACCCCTCCTCTCAATTTTTCAGACTAGGAAACTGAGGCCCCAAAAGGCAACTTGCCAAAGTACACAAAAGCTTCCTCATGTTTCCAGACATTTTCATTTAGTTAGTTTTATCCCACTTTCGAAGGGAAGGTGCCAAAATGCCTTCAATATTAAAACTAACTCTCTCTACCTACTTCTTGGCTTTATTTCGAGAAGCTGCATAAAAAGCAAATCCCCTCCCCCACCCTCACCAGAATCCCCTGTTTAACAGTTCCTGTTTGTTCACTAACCCCTTCCAGCTTTCTCAGTCTCCTCCCCTCCACAAGGGTAGGTCCAATTACTTGGCAACCCACTTAGCATAGCAAAGAGCCGAAGTCCAGAAATGTTGTGTGGAAAAACCAGAGGAGCCCCAGTTGGTGCTTTGTTCCTCCCAGCTGTGCTTACTTCCCAAGCAGAGTTGCAATCCCCACTGCTGTGGCTTCCCTCTGGTTTGGGAAGGGATACTATTGTGTAGACTCTAGGCTTTGTGTATACTATTATTACATAATTTTGCATTATACCTCAAGGCAAAAAATGTATGAAGGAGAAAGGCTACATATCTCATACCATTCCCTTCATAGGAAAAACGGATATCTTCCCAGCTGTTCTGTGAGCTGAGTCTTGCCCAGGACAACAATAGGCTTCTGAGGACAAGGTGATTAGGCCAGCAGTACAGCGTGTTTGATTAGCCCCAACCAGCTCTTTGTAGAGAGACAATATCAGGCAGTACAGTAACAAGATCGCGTCTTTTGATTTGGGTTCGCTCCCTCTGTTGACACAATCTATTATCCTGTTTGCCTTTCTTACTACAGCAAGGCATTTTACAGAAGGCTTCAAGGATTTTTTTCTATAATAACCTCCAAATCCCTTAGCACCTGCCTTCTGCCAAAGAACCTCCCTCTTCACATCGGTGCTTTTCTTTGTCCTTTTAACATCCACTTTGGATAGTTAGGTAAAGCTATGCTCCCCTCCCAAGGAAAAAAAAAACTAGGGCAACAACTACAGGGCCTCAAATTTAATAAGAAACAAAATTAGGCAGAGCAATTGAGTCATTGTTTGCTTAACCCTTTCCCTGCTATCCCTGTCTTAGTTTCATGGCACCATCTTTTCAGCCTTTTAAATAGATTTGATGAAAAAAAGAAGACAAGTTCCAGAGCTTCGTGCAGCAGCCAAGAGATTCATTAATGAGATCTGCCTTCAAAAAAGCAACAACAATATCGATTTAAAAAAAGCCTCAGACAATATGAAATCGCCTATCTCAGCCCCCGCCCCTCCCCCAAATTACCCACTTTCTACAGAAAAGTGCACCCACACAGAGTTTGCCCAGACTCTCCAACCCTCCATTATAAAATCATATTCAATGAATGGAATATCTTACATTTTTAAAGGTCCCTTCTCAACTTGGAATGCGTGTTTGCTTTTCATATCCCGAAGTTTCATAGGAAAAGCGTGCCCGCCCCGCCCCCCTCCCCCCAAAAAAATTCTTGGTGAGATCATTCACAGCCGGCTCATTGATAAGAGACCAGAGAATATCAGGAATCAAGACTCGGGGAAAATAATTGGTTGTGTTTTTATGTGGACTGGCAACCCCCCTAAAGCTCTGGCAGTATCCACATAACGTGGCGCGTTGTTCTCCACTCCCCTTCCCTAGCATCCTATTTACGTTTATACAAGATACTCCTGTTTAATTATGAGTCTTTCTAATTTGGACAGCAAATAGAAGGAAAATTAATAATTTAGCGGGAAAAAAGACCAGGGCCCTTTTCTCCACCCTTCATTCCTAGGTCAACCAACTCATTTATGAATTAGTGCTCGAGCGGTCTGAATAGCAGAGAATGAATGTTTGACTAAATCCTCTAAGTATGAAAGCTCTTCACACCATTTGGTCTTGAACTGATCCAATAGCGAGGTGTAACCACTAGTGACAATAAAGCGCCATCTGGCAAAGTGAACTCTAGGCAAACAATGACAAGCAGAAGTGAAAAGAATTGCAATGATTTCCACAAACATGTGAAATACTATAAACTGTGGGACTTAGCAGCTTCCTCCCGAGGCAAGTAAACAAATGCAGCAGTTCGGCGACGGCGCTGCTGTCCGGGGCTCCTTCTCTGGGAGGAGGCAAGGCTCCATTTGCATTTAGCTAGGGGAAAACAATGTATGCAGATCGGCGAACAAAAAATATATAAGCACTACTAACCAGACGTCACTTTTCCTTGGCTCTTTACTGTCAGGGTGATGTACTGGAAGTCTTTATTTCTTTCAGCTTGGGCCTCTCGGTGCCTCATTCTCCTTCCAGTCTGTTCTCATGCCTTTCTCATCACCTGCTGAGGCCTTGATCACGGACAGAGCAGACGAGCAGCGGGGGGACAATTAGAGAGGAGTTCAGACTTTGATCATTTGACCATATGTGAATACAACAGCTGACCACATGTTTTAAAAGACAACTAACTTAAATGTATTTTTAAAAATCACAAAGCAAGCATAGATACTGAAATTTACATTTTAATTATCTGGCACAATACGGCATTCAACTTTTTCAAAATATTTAATATGGAAAAATACATCTTGCCCCTTCAAAATACGAAAGGAAAGCACTTTTCTGTGTTTTCTCCCCCACCCCCACCTCCACTCCCCCCTAAAAATGTGTTGCCTTTCAGCAAAATATTTAACCACTGGGATGGCAAAGAATTCTCTGCCAGAGATTTCAAAAGGCACATTCAAAGCTGCCAAAAGTTGGGTGTGATTACTAAAGGTAGATTAAACTTAAGCTAAGTGAAATCATTTACTTTCAAAGTGATTTTACGGGGGAAATATCTAGATTTTATAAATGAGAAAAGCATATTCAACGGTTTAGCTTCTTTTCCTTAATTCTCTAAAATTACCATTCCACAATTCTGAGATGTGCAAAAATAAAAGCAATAAAATAAAATTGCTTAATATTTGCTAGCCAGAAGGCATTCTCATTGCAATCATAGTTGACACATTAAGGTTTATTCGTGGTTAATTCCAGCAAACATTATCATCTCTTTTCTGTTTCTCTTTGAACTACCAAAGCTAAACTGATTTTGATCTGTGTAGGTAAATTGTGGGTATATGGCCATCCATCTTAGAACCCTTTCTTGGGTTTTTGTATGCATTGATGATTTATCATTGCTTCTAGAGATATAGCCCTTCTTATCTTCTCCACCTACTAGATAATTAACATATTCATGAAATGGTTATTTACTCTCAAATAGGAGGATAATAGAAAAATAACACTAATTGTTTTGACAGCAGTTTACTTACGAGTTATCTGGGGGAACAAATGTTTCTTTTGTAGTGTTAGGAAGACAAGCATTTATCTCTGTATTAAGCTTATTTTTGCTCTTATGGTAGACAGACCGAAGTAATCTAGAAGGGGGTGGTAGTCAGTAGGTTAAAGAAATAATTGAAGTGAAATTTCATCCGACATTCCCCCCCAATATTTTGCTAGTCCATTTATTTTTTCATTTGTGAGGGAGATTAGCAATGCGATTTACATTTTAATGGTTATATATGCTAATGTATTTAGTCATTATCTGTTTCAGTGTAGTTTTCAAATATATATCGCCCTTTATTTCCAAAATCCCCACCTTGTTTTATTTTACTTTGGCACCGTCTTAAATAAAACTGATACATATCCATTATCTGATGAGCTTGAAGTACAGGGATTCATATTTTAGGACACTGCACAGTTTTACTTAGAAAGAGTTCATTTTTAATACAGCTTTTGAAACAAAGATTCTTTAAAAGGTTCCTCTCTTGTGTACCAGTGCTTGTGGGTCATTGTGGGACCTTGCTAGCTGATCTGTAAGGGCTTTTTAGAACGCTCCTAAAATGTATATATTAATTGCCGTAATGAAAAACAATTGGCCATCAAATTTTTACATATTTTCATTCCTTTCCTCAATGAACAGTTCCCTGTAACATAGAGACGGACATGAATTAACCTTTACATTTTTACTATGTACCAGGCATTTTACAGGTATTATCTCCTTGAGTTCTCAAAATCCTTCAAAGTAGGTATTATTATCTCCATTTTATAGATGAGGAAACTGAGATCCACAGAGGCACAGTAACCTGCAACAAACCTCACAGCTAGTAAGCGATAGAACCAAGGTCTATCGTGAGATAGGAATTCTTGCCACTGCACAACACCCCCACACAGAAAGATAATGGGTATCAGAAGATTAGAAGATTAGGTTTCTAGTCATACTTTATCACTGATTTCCTGGAACAAATCCTCTAGCTCAATTTCCTTAACCCTTGTAGGTACTCTATCTCCAGGATCTTATCACCTGCCTCATTATGGATGGAGACAAAATTAGAAGAGCAATAGTAAACAAGAGGCAAACCTCATGTACTTCCTCCAAGATGGCCAAGGGACATTGCCCTGGCAGGTGTCCAGAACATGGAACCACCTCTTCTGAATATAGAATGCCATTTAATAGTTGAACTGGGATGAAACCAAAATAATTTCAACTATGGCAGCATTCTTCAAGGATATTTCTTAAGGTTAGAAGCATGTTCAGCAAAATGGGAAAATTTTGGAAAATGTAATTCAGTAGCTTCTTTTCAGTGCAAATATAATATACTGAGAATCTATAAAATGAAAGAAACTGAAAATTCTACCCTGCAAACATGCTTTCTTTTAACTTCATATGTGCCTAATACTCTTAGAGTGGAATGGAGAAAATCCACCAGCTTTGAACCCTACCAAGGGGTTCTTGGAGCCAGTGACAAGGGCACCTTCCCAGAATGTCAATTTCAAACCAAAATTTCAGTGAGAAATGAACATAAAAAAAAATAAAGACAAAGAAATATTCTAAGGAATAGAATGCAAAAATTACATGAATTTAAAGATAAAATGAAGGCTTTTTGACTTGCAGCTTTTTAAAAGGCCCCAAGATGCCCAGGGAACATTCGTATATCCTGCTGCACACTGGGGTACTTCCTTGGGAATGCTGGGAAAGCCATGTCCTAGAATGATCTTCCTCGAAGGATAAAAGAAGATCTTTGAGAAATAAACCAGGTTTAAATCAGCCATTTAAACTAAGTAGCAGTAGATTGATCCATGAAGCCCCATGCATGGCTTTCCCACAAGGGGAGTTTTCCAGCCTCTGTGGCAGAGAGCAGAAGCCCCCCAGGGGAAGGAAGATTTAAGGAGAGGAAGAAAACTAGGAGAGGATCAGAATTTGGGTTGCCAGGTAAAAATGGATGTTAAGAGCTATAGATGGGGACTATGGGAAGTTGTAACTTCTTGTGGATCAAGATTCCCATAGTTTTTAGCTATAGTTGTAACTTTCCCAAGTTTGTTGTTATTTCTGTCTTATCTACTTTTAGTGATTTATTATAAAACTCTTAGAGCTTTATTTTGTAATGTTTTGGAAGCATAGATTCCCTTGAAGAATCTGAGAAAGGCTACAAAACCTTTCCCCATTCCTTCCCTCACCCTTGAAAATACGCAGAAGTAGAAACAACAATTTGCATGCGGTTTCCGGGAGTTTGCAGCCCATTGAAGAGCCACAGGTAAAAAAAAAAAAAAAAAAAGAAAGAAAAAAAAAATTCCTGTAGTAACATACTTAAAACAAGTGCCAAATTAAGATACTAATGCACCATTTTCAACTATCGGATAAAAGGTTCTACGAAACCCAGTGTGGAGAAATAAACAGGCTCATATACCACTGATGGGAGGGTAGATTCGTGGAAATTATTTGGAGAACAATTTGAAGATGATTATCACAATTTTAAGACCACATTCTTTGTTCTAACATATCCAGGGTAGGAAAACAACATCAATGTCTATCAATAGGAGACTGATTAAATCAAGCCAAGAATATCGACACTTGTGGTAATGTTCATTGCATTGTTAAACAAGGGCACTGTTCCCCCCTCTCTGTAGTCAATTGTGGTAAAGGACTGGGGGTGAGAGGTGCAGAGTCCCTGACGTGAAAAGGCCACATAGGGTAGGGTTGCCTTGAAGTCCATGCTAAAGGTTTAGTTGCTGAGTTGCCTAATGGACCTCGTTAAAGGCAATTTGTGGGACAAAGAGAGTACCAACTGGGGAGGAGGGTGCCTGTGGGGCTGTTGTGGAGGGCTGTACTATTAGGGCAAGCATTTCAACCATGGTTCTTAATCTTTAGGAGTCAAAGACTTCTTTGAAAATCCAAAAGCTAAGGACCCATTCCCTAGAAAATGCACATATGCACAAATTTTTGCATACAAGTTTAGGGGATTCTCCGATCCCCTGAAAGGGATTCAGGGACACCAGGCTCAGAATCCTTGCTTTAGGCTTAAGATGGAAAGTCCTTTGGAGGGAAAGTGAGAGGGAAAGCAGCTATACGCCGCTGAGGCAATGGAATCCCAGATCTGGGTACACTGGTTTCCTTTTTAATTCCTGATCTCAGACTTCTAATGAATCCTCAAACATTGTTCAAAAGCCCCACTACATTCTTTTAAAAGAAATCTCCCTTTCCTATTTTCCATGACAACTATTTCATGCCTCCTCCTAACTCCTACCCTCCTCAGCAGGTGATCTTGCCACTTTGCTCATTGAGTAAATAGGAGTCATCTCACAAGAGTGACTTTTCTTCCTCCTACAAACTTACAAGCCAAGCTATACTTACCTCAGTTCTTTCTCCTGCTGCAACAGAGGATACTCTTACTGCTCAAGTCAACCCTTCCACATGCGCTTCTGAATCTCTTTCTCATCTGCCTTTCCCAGAGTCTTATGTTATGGTCAGAATAAAATAAAAACTCTCCACTAGAGTGTACAAGCATTAAATATGATCTGATTTAAATTTTAAAGACAACACTTTTGTTGTCATGCACAAATCTGGATGTAGGGAAAGATGAGCAAAAGCTGGGAGACCAGATATTTAATGAACACCCACTATGTATGTGCCAGCCACTGTTGGGTGATGGAGACAGATCGGTCTAATGCAAAAGTGAAAGAGTGGGGTGAGGTAGGTTTTCACATCTCACTCAGTCTCCACAATTTATTCAGAACCCAAGAAAACTGGTAAACAAAATCATGGGTCCCACACTCTCTCCTGAAAACCTTTCTATGGAGGCCACTGTGGACAATGTTCACAAAAAAGTTTCACAGCATAAGGTGTGATTAAGAAGTTTATGAAAGCATGACTCACAAGAATTTGATTTTAAAAAAATTCACCTGGATTCTATTTGACTATGATGACATTCTGAGATGTTCCAGGGTTCCATTCCCCATAGAATTTTTTAACAACTAGCATCTCTTCAGAACTCTGAGAGTTAAAGGGTAGCAGCAATTGAGTGAGCACCATATCAAGAAAATGCAACTTAAACATGGTAGGAAAAGCTCATGGTGCCCTTGCTGGCACTAACTCTCTCGCTCCCATGCTGCGTGCGGACCCAACATGCACTCTCAGTGTGGGTCTCTGGTCCCAATCCATAAAAATCAGAGCAATCCCTACATGCATACTGGAGTACTTGTAAGACTGTGCCAGTTTACCTGGTAGCAGCCTGAAGGGCTGAACAAGGACAATGGTCTCTGTGTCACCACCCTAGAACTTGCTTTGCATCCAGAAGCAGCTTACAGAGAGCAAAAACAATATAAGAAACAATCAAATCAAATAGTCCATGGGCAAAGGACAGCAGGCTTTAAGACATGCAATAGAGAAACACTAAAGATGGGGAATGTCCATTTCATAGGGAAAAAAGGGGGTATTCGGATCCCTGTAAATGGGGAAATTCCTAAGTCTACCAAAGCATGCCCAAGACAAAACATATGCTCAGAAAAGAATGGAGAGGAACCTATGCTTTTGCCTAGGGATGATCTTATTGGTAGTAGCGCTAAGCTCTGAAAAAGAATACCAGCTGTGCTAGATTGAATCTGTTATGTACCCAAGAAAAGACTATGCTTTTCAAATACATTTTTGTTGGTGCAAACCCATTGTTGGGTATGATCTTTTGATTAGATTGTTTCCATGGAGATGTGACACACCCAATTCAAGGTGGGTCCTAATCATTTGTTTGAGTCCTTTGAAAGAGCTCACAGAGAGCAAGAGAGCGCTTAGAAGACTTTCAAAAATTATCTTAAATATACTCAAAGAGCTATAGGAAAACATGGAGAAAGAACTTTGGATATCAGAAAAATGAAACACGAACAAAAAGACTGTCTCAATAAAGAGATGGAAATTATAAACTGGAACTAAACAGAAATATTGGAGTTGAAAACTTCAATAAATGAAATTTAAAAATTCCTAGCTGGGTTCAACAACAGATTGGAGTTGGCAGAAGAAGGAATCAGTGAACACAAGATAAGACTATTGAAATTATCTAGGTTGAACAACAGAAAGAAAAAAAGAATGAATAGATTTCCAAAGCTGTACAAATATATTGTGTGTGTTTTTTTTTTAATGTATGCCATATTTCAATAAAAAGTGTGTAAAAAGGAGTGCAGGAGTTCTGGGAAGATGGCAGGATAGGATAGGTTAAGTTCATCCCTGCTCCAAGGAACAGCTAGAGAAGTGACGAGAAGGCATCTGGGCTGGCAATTCCAGGATGGAAGTGACTTGGGAGGGTCTTCTACACCACGGAGAGGGCTTGATTGCAAAAGCTGAAGAATTGAGATGCAGAGAACTCTAGAATGTCCAGCTGGTACAAACAGCCTAATATGCCCCTTTCCAAATGGAAGCCTAGAGCCCTCAGGAGTACATGGACAGGGAGACAGGGGCAAGGAATTAAGCCAAGCTACATTCCTTGAATGCACTACTTTCACGTGTGCTGCCCCAACTCCATGATGCATGACTCCCCCTACACACCCCATGCACTCGAACCCTGTCACCAGCTCCCCCAATGTGCTCCAAGCACTCCAGCCCTGAAACCCCCATGTATCCCTGCCACGCACCCCTGCCCTGAGCACGCACAAACGCCTGTCCCAGCCCAACCCACCTCTCCCACATAAGCGCAGAGTCTTGCCTTGCCACTCCTGAGGCTCAAGTGCCCAGACCCTCAACCCCCACCTCCCCACCCCCGCTCCTTGAAGGTGGTCACCTGCGCATCCTGGCTGTGGGTGCTCACCTTTGTTCTCTGGGCCACATCTACCCCAAACCCAGGAGCGCAACCCTGACCCGCCCCTCTGAGCTCTGCACACGTGTATATTAGGGTCCTGCAACCCTAGATCCATGCACGCATGCATCCCCACCACAGTCCCCAGCTCTGGGCAAGGGCTTAGGTGCACATCCAGGCCACAACTGCACCCAGCCCACGGAGCTGCAACTGCGCCCCACTGCCTCTGAGCTCTACATATGCGCACATCAGGATCCCCCGCTTCCATGCACACCAGGGTTCCGCCCCCCAGACCCATGCACATACACAGCCACATTCTCCCTGCCAGGAGCCCAGAGATCCATGCACTGACCTCTTGACCCCTGCACTGCAACCCCTTGTCCCAGTACACGTGCACAACATTGTCCCATGCCACAATACAAGTGCCCTGCTCCCACATCCAGAAGGTGCGCATGTGCGCAGCTGTACTACATAACCCCCACCCTGCATGTGCATGCACGCCTGTCCTAACCCCTCTGCACATGTCAGGGCCCCACCCACCCAACATCATCCACCCC